>CAKNYM010050960.1:226243-270902 GCA_932195095.1 Andricus curvator
TTAAAATAAAGCTATTTATTTCGCACACCCAAGAACGCGCCTCCACAGTTACCATTAGCACTAACTGAAAAGTGCACCTTTATTTACAACCAGAGTCCATTATTTTTATTTATAATATTACCGTTGTCTTTTATTAAAAGTGCAGAATTAAGAGCCAAATTTTATTAATTAACCACCAAATTTTATTATGATGATATACAATTTTTGAAAACAAAAAAGTTACATGCCCAGCAAGTAGACGTATTAAATTGTTTATAAATATACACAAAAAATGAGTCAATAATTATACAATTGAAAAAATTTTATTTTGCTCAAATAATTTAATTAATAATAAGAGAGAGGAAAAATAGTTTATTTTTTATTTATATTTTTTTAATTTGTTAAAAAATATACTAATATTAATTAGTCCAAATGTTTTCGATATTTATTCTTGCAGCTAAATTTTTTTAGTTTCACTCAAAAAAGTCAGTCGCTCAAAAAAGCCTGTTTAAGTTATAAGTAAATATTAGGAAATAATGCTGTTATTAACACCCTTCTAGAAAAAAATGATTGGACCCGATTGAGACAGATTGACGGGTGAATCGTTTTGAATTGGTATTAATAGGGACAAATTTTGTTTATCGTTCTCAATCATTTTCAATCGGGACAAGCGTTTGAATCGTTCGCAATCGGGTAAATGCATAGAGACGTCGATCGGAAACCTAACCCTAGACGCCGTGAAGGTGACTTGGGTGATTATTTTTAATTTTTTGAGTGTTTTACGTGGAGGCTCTCCGGATTTGTTCAGGTAACAGTGATAGCAGTGGTTTTCAGGGGTTATTGGATATTATTATTGGGTTGGAAATATAACTTGAGGCTTTCTGAACGTTGAATTGAATGATCATTTCACATTTTTTTAGTGTTTTACGTGGAGGGTCTTCGGATTTATTCAGGTAAAAGTGGTAGTGGTGGTATTAGGGGGTTGTTGAATATTATTATGGGTTTGGAAATCTAGTTCGAAGTTTTCTGAAGGTAACTTGTGTGATCATTCTAAATTTTTAAATTTTTTGAGTTTTTTACGTGGAGGTTCTTCGGATTCATTAACGCAAAAGAAGAAGGGTTGGTCTTAGGGGGTTGTTGAATATTATCATGGGGTTGAGAATATAACTTGTAGTTTTCTGAAGGTGACTGGGTGATTTTTTTAAATTTTTTGAGTATTTTATGTGGAAGCTCTTCGGATTTGTTAAGGTAAAAGTAGTAGTGGTGGTCTTAGGGGGTTTTTGAATATTATTATTGGGTTGGAAATATAAGTTGGGGTTTTCTGAAGGTGATTTGGGTGATTATTTCAAATTTTTCAATTTTTTTAGTGGTTTACGTGGAGGGTCTTAGCATTTGTTCAGGTAAAAGTGGTAGAGGTGTTCTCAGGGCTTTTTTTATCATTATTATTACGGGGTGGGAAATATAACTTGGGTTTTCCTCTTACAAATTTAAAAATTTTTTCAAAGGAGGTGGATACCCGGGTACTCCGTTACACCGATGAAGCTGTTTTTTTTGTCACACACATAAGAGTAAAATTTGCAACCTAAATTTCGAAATCAAAATGAAATAATACTGTTAATTTCTTTGAGAAATAAAAGTCATGAAAATTACTACAAAATAAGTTATTTGGAAATATGTTGGTGATTGCTCCTTGATCACGAGGGAATTATTTAACAATTTAAAATCTTTTTAAAATTTATCTTTCACAGATATGTAATTTAAAAAAAAAGTAAATAATCGTTTTCAAATAATTCCCGCGAGATCAATGTGCTGCCATCAACATAATGGCAGACTTACTTCATCTCGAGTCCCGATTGAGAACGATAGGCAACGATAGCCGGCCTCAATCGTTCCGAACCGGTACGACCCGATTAAGAAACACAATTGGGAACGATTGAAATTTTTTTTCAATTGTTCGCAATCGGATCCAATCATTTTTTTGTAGAAGGGCAATTTGTTGCCGCAGTATACAATTTGTAAACTTTTTCACACTTTTAAAGAGATAAGAAAAATTAAATAATTGTCAAAAACTTACAATATCCTAATTTACGAAATTTGTAAACTGTCGGTACCCGTAAAAAAATAGTTACCGGTACCGATAATAAGATTTTTGGGAAAGTTTCAAATGATTTAGATTTTAGAATGATTTATTTAGAACAGAATTTAAAAGATTTTAAGATAATCAAAATATTTTGTAGGAAAACTGAATTATTTCAAAAGATGTTTCAAAGGTTTTAAAGTTTGAGAACGATGTTAAAATAATTTAAATTGAAAAATTTCAAACACTTTAAACCAAACATACATTTTTTAGTAGTTTGAAAAAAATTTAGAAGCTTCTTAAGAAATTTGAAACAATACAAGAATTTTCTTAAGACGGTTTTAAGGCATTTTTTCTAATTTTTGAGAATTTTCCGAATTTTAACGAACATTCGAGTTTTGAAGAGATTAAATATTTTAAAACTTAAATTGTGTTCCGAAAATTTATAAAATATTCTAAAATTTCTGCAAGACTTCGTAAAGTCTTAAATATCTTTTAAACTGACTGTAATTTTTCCTAATATTTTGTAAATCCTGTAAAATTTTAAAAAAATTACTTCAAAATTTTCCAGTTTTTTTTCGACGTATGTGAAATCTTCAAAATCTTTTCGAATTTTCTCCAGAATCTGAGGCAAATTATATTTATATAGCTCTAAAAACAAACTGATAAAACGTAATTTCTTGTTATCAAATCTCGAAATATACTTTTTCGAATTTAAGTGTTCAAAAACTTTTAACAAATAAACGGTTATTCGAAATTTTTATTTTGTATTAAAAATGATTCTAATTGGAAAAAATAATATGCTTCAAAAACTTTTAACAAATAAACGGTTATTCGAAATTTTTATTTTGTATTAAAAATGATTCTAATTGGAAAAAATAATATGCTTTCTAGAAAGCCTCTTTTAAAGAGTCGCTATTCTATTTTTATTCCATTTGTTTGGTGAGTTACATTTCTCGGAAACTCTCCGTCGGTTCTATGAAGTAGAGGTGACAAGACTCGAAGATTCCTCTCGCGCTTTCAAAACAAATCCACACTTTGACTTACAATGCTGTCAAGGAATTACGGTTTTTAAATTTTCTTTTTCAGGATTCTTCAGACGTCTCATTTTTTTAAATGTTTAAAAGTTTTTAACTATATTTTTCAATTTTCTTTAAAAATTATTTTTTCAATTTAAAAAAAAAACATTAAAAACTTTCCCAGGAATGTTAAGAAAATTTTTTTATTTTCTTGAAACCTTTCCAAATTCTTCAAATGGTTCCAAAATTTTATTTCAAAATCTTCAAAAATCTACATTTTCTTTTAATTTTTTTAAAATCTTCTCAATATTACAATTACTTTTTAAAGATTCAAAACTATGTTTCAAATGAATTCGAATTTTTCTAGATTTTTTTTTATTGTGCAAATTTATAAAAATTGCCTTAAAATCTTCCGGATTTTTGTTGACAATTTGTTTAAAGTTTCTGAAATGTCTTAAAATGTTTTTGAATATTCGCTTAAAATTAATTTATCAAAATAAAAAATTATTTTCAATTCTCCAGGAACCTTAGGAGAATGTATGTATTGTCTTGAAATCTTCTTAAATCTTTTTAAATATTCTCCTCAAATTATTTTTTAAAAATGAAAAAATTATTGTATACATTTTCTTAGGAAATTTAAGAAAAAATTGTTATCCACTTCAAATCTGTTAGAATTCTTAAAAAGCTTTCTTTTTTTCCAAAATCTTGAAAAATCTATATTATATTTTAAAAAATTTTGAAATCTCAGCAAAGAACAAACTGAAAACAGCCACTAAAAGTCATATTCAACAGAATGCGAATAGTGAGGTTTTCGACAACAATATATGCGAAATGTTGCGATACAACTTTTAAGAAAAAGGATATCTTGCTTCTAGTTTTAAAGTATATAAATTAAAAGATTTCAAAGAAATTAAAACAAAATGTAGAATTTTAATGATTTCGAACAACAAATTTAGAAACTTTTTGAAAATCCCGAGAAAAAATCCAGATTATCTTCAGGAAAGTTTTTTAATTTTTAAAGATTTTTGAAAATTTAACAAAAAATTTGGGTCCGTTTAAATGATATTTAGAAATGTTTGAAGTGTTGAAGTGATTTAAAATATTTTGAAACTGGAAAGGATTTCCGAATACTTTTAAAAGATTTAAAAAAAAGAACCAATTTTGAAGAAATAGTTAAATTTTTAATTAAATAAATAAATTTTTAACTAAGAAGATCATTTTTTAAGCAAAAAAAAGCCAATATAATAGTTACATTTCCAACCAAAAACAACGAATTTTCAAAAAATAGTTAAATTTTCAATCAAAAAGATGAATTTCTAACCTTGAAAATTAATGTTCTACCAAAAAATCAACGAATTTAAAAAAAAAATTTAATTAATCATAATTAATAAAAAAGAAATAAATAAATAATATAGATTAATATTCCAGGTTTGTTATAAAGCAAATAATAAATAACATACTCAGTTACAATTAGCCTTTCGACCGAAATGTGCTTCAATGAATTTGGCCAATTTCAACAAACGTTATTTTTTTGAGGAAAATGATAAAATTTTCTTAAGATTTTACGATTTCCGCGAAACTTTCAAAAGAAATTTTTCATTGATAAATTATATTTAAAATAACATTAAAAAATATTTTCAATCATTTTAAAGTTTAAAAGATTTTAAGATTAAAATTCTTCAAAAGATTAAAAAATATGTAATTTTAAACTTGAAAACATTTCAAAAACTTAAAACAAAATGTGGATTTTTAAAGATTTTAAAGAAATTTAGAAACTTTTTAAGAATTTTGAGTGGTTTCAAGGGAATATTCTTAAGATTCATATGAAATTTTTAAAGGACCGAATCCATTTCAAATCAGGCCGGTTCTACACTTGATGTCGCAGAATCTCTCGAAGACAAAATATGTTGTTTTTTAGACGAAATTAGGCGAAGCGTATTTTTGTGATTTGGCAAACAAATATTTTTACTAAGTTATGCGTATTAGAATTTTTTGCTTTCTTTACAAAAAAACCGCAATTTTTTCTTTAAACTTATATAACTTTTCACCTAATTCAGGTATTGAAGATTTCTTTCCAGATTCTGGTCAATTTTTTGTTAAGTTTGTACCGCATAAAACTCACAAGGTATTTTCCTTATAATAGTACAAATTCAACAAAAAATTGGCAAAAAATATAAGTGTGGGTTTTTTTGAGAAAATCGAATATTAAAATTTTAAGAATAGCCGCTGCCTTTTTATTCAGAAGATTTCTATAAATTCCGAGAAAAAATGCGGAATCAGTTGTAAGAATAGTAAATTTTTCAATTAAGAAACGAGTTTTAAAAAAAATAAGTGAAATTTCAATCAAAAGGGTAAATTTTTAATTTAGAAGATTAATTTTCTGTCAAGAACAAAGAATTTGAAAAAATATAATTAAGTTTGCAATAAAAAAATGAATTTTTAACCAAGTAATTAAATTTTTGATACAAAAGATGAATTTTCAAACAAGAAGATTTATTTTCTACCAGAAATAACAATTTCAAAAAAATATGTTACATCTTGAACAACAAAAAAACGACTAATTTTCATGAAAGATTTTTTATTTTCTATAATTTTTCACCGTGATTTACTTAAATAATTGATAAAACTCTTTTTCGGGATTCTTCAGTTGTATCATTTATTGAAATGTTTAAAAATATTTTTCAATTATCTTTAAAAATTATTTTTTCAAAAGAAAAAAACTTTCTTTTAATTTTTTTTTAAATCATCTCAACATTAAAATTATTTTTTAAAGTATCAAAACTATGTTTTGAATGCATTCAAATTTTTCCTGTTTTTTTTTAAATTGTTCAAAATTTTAAAAATCTCTTAAAATCTTCCAGAACCTTTTTTGACAATATTTTTAAAGTTTTTGAAATGTTTTTGAATAATCGCTTAAAATTAATTTTTCAAAATAAAAAATTATTTGTAATTTCCCAGGAAGCTTAAGAAAATGTATTATCTTGAAATCTTTTTAAATATTCTCTTCAAATTAATTTAAAAAAAAGTCATTGTGAATTTGTTCAAGCAAAACAATGAATTTTTAAAAATAGTTCAATTTACAATAAAAAATATCAAAATTTAACCTTGAAAATTAATTTTATATTTAAAAAAAAATGAATTAAAAAAACGTATATTTCAATTAATTATAATCTAAAAAAATTAATAATTTAGATTATATATATATATATATATATATATATATATATATACCATTAAACCATTTCCCTTTCAGGGTAGGCGTGACACTACCCGATTCGGGTAGTGTTTCTAGGTTTTTCTTGTAGTTATAAATAACTACAAGTGTGGGCTCACCACACCCACGATAGATTAATCTTGAAAAATTAAAGAAGCAAATAGAATAGTTACATTCTCAAACAAAAACAACGAATTTGCAAAAAATAGTTAAATTTTCAATCAAAAAGATTAATTTTTAACCTTCAAAATTAATTTTCTACCAAAAAACAACGAATTTGAAAGAAAATATATTTAAATTTTCAACAACAAAAAAAAAGACTTTTTAACCAGTTAAAATTTAAACCAAAAAACAATGAATTTTCACAAAATAGTTACCTTTTCAATCTAAAAGATGAACTTTAACCTAAACAATTAATTTTCTACCAAAAAACAACATATTTGAAAAAATATACTTAAACTTCCAAACCAGAAGATTTATTTCCTACCAAAAAACAACGAATTAAAAATATATATAGTTAAAATTTAAATATAAAACACCAATTTCCAACATAAATGTTTAATGTCCACCATTTTTCGCGGCGGAGTATCACAGCAATTATTGAACCTTGAAATTATTTTCTGAAAAATTATATTTAAAATAAACTTAAAAACGATTTTTAAAAATTTCAAAGTTTAAAAGATTTTAAGATTTTTAAACAAAATTCAGAAAAAAAATTTATTTTTCGAAATTTGATAATTTTTTACTTTTGTATGGTTTTTGAGTTTGACATTTTGGGCTTTAATATTACAACTGTTGGTCTTACAAAATTTTGTTGTAGGGGTGAAGTAGTACTGCATTTGTCGAGCAAAATTTAAAAACAAAATATTATTTTTCGATATTTGATAATTTTTTACTTTTGTATGTGTCCTTTTTCCAAAAAGTTAATTTTTTTATTTTTATAACAAGTGTTTATAAAAAATTTGTAGATTTTTTGGTTGAACAACTTTTGTCTTTTCATTTTTTTCGTCTCTTGTGTCATTTCTTCAAAAGTTTAATTTTTAATCTTGTTTTTTACGGTTAAAAGAAAATCTACTTGTTCTACCTAAAAATTATTAACGAACTTGTAGATCCTTTTTGGGTGAACACCTTTTAATAGCTATTAATTTTTTTACGTACTTTGTGTCGTTTTCCAAAAATTTTATTTTTTTATTTTTAATGTTAGTTCTCACGATTAGAACAAAAAGTACGCGTCCTATCAAAAAATTATTGATGACAAATTTTTAGCTCTTTTTTGAATACACAATTTTCTTTAATTCATCTTTTTTCGTATCTTGTATAGTTTGACCGCAAAATCGAATTTTGTATTTTTCATTATTTTTTGTGCTGTCAAAATTTGAATTTTCGATTTTTCAAGAAATTCAAAAAGTTATGATAGATAATGTTGTGGGGCTTTCAAAAATTAACGTTTTCCTCCTCTTGACTTTTTTTCGCATCGTGCGTTGTTCGGCTTAAAATTTGCATTTGCCCTTGATTTTTTGAGTTTTGAAAATGTGCTTCAATAAATTTTCTTCAATTTCAAATTCAAAAATTCAAAAATCCAATTTCAAAAAACGATGTTTTTTTTAGGAAATATGAAAACATTTTCTTAAGATTTTACGATTTCCGGGAAACTCTCACATGAAATTTTTTATTGATAAATTTTATTTGAAATAAACTTAAAAAAAAGTTTTTAATGTTTCAAAGTTTAAAAGATTTTAAAATAAAATTTTGCAATTTTGCACAGTTAGAAAATCAATGAAAAATCTAGCAACTTTAACAGATATTTAAAAGTATTCAAAAGATTTAAAAA
The DNA here is from genome assembly GCA_932195095.1 of Andricus curvator. Lineage (NCBI taxonomy): Eukaryota > Metazoa > Arthropoda > Insecta > Hymenoptera > Cynipidae > Andricus > Andricus curvator. The sequence goes on from CAKNYM010050960.1 coordinate 234,364, forward strand.
TAATTTATGATTACAAAAGACTTAAAAATTTTTTTTTTTAAATGTAGAATTTTAATGATTTTGAACAAGTTTAGAAACTTTTGAAGAATTTTTAATGGTTTCAAGAGAATATTCTTAAGATTCATAGGGAAATTTAGAGGATTTTTTGTTTTCAAAAATTAATTTTTCAAACAAATTTCACAGGATTTTAAAACATTTCAAAAGATTTCTATAAATTCTGAGAAAAAATCCGAAATAAGTTGGAAGAATAGTTGAATTTTCAAGCAATAAACAACAAATTTTCAAATAAAAGTTCAATCAAAAAGATGAATTTTTAACATATAAAATTAATTTCCTTTTAAAAAAGAACAAATTTAAAAAAAATAGATTTAAATTCTTTTATGTCTTTTACATCTTCTCAATATTAAAATTATCTTTTTAAGTTTCAAAACTATGTTTCAAATGAATTGCATTTTTTCGTGATTTTTTTTAATTGTGCAAAATTATAAAAATTGTCTTGAAATCTTCTAGAATTTTTTTTAACAATTTTATTAATGTTTTTGAAATGTTTTTGAATATTCGATTAAAATTCATTTTTCAAAATAAAAAATTATTTACAGTTTTAATTAATTACGTAATGTTTTCTAGACCCGATAATAGTCTATAGAAATAAAGCACAGTCTTTGTTTTATAAATCGTTTATATTTAACACCCGTCGTTCCGCTTTACTAACTGTCTACTGAGAGAATGATCGAAGTATCGATCTCAAGATCGCACCCTACGGTGCACTTGCGCACTTACAGGCTAGGTACAGAAGGGAGGTTGCACCGAGTAGTGCTGCCCTCATTCATATTCCAACACTCCCTCCCGAGGTCAACCTCTCTTCTTAAATACTATTTTTCTTTTCTTAAATATTGTTCGTTTAATCAGACATTACATGATCCTTATTTCGTAAAGTATATTTATTTTAACCTGTAAAGCCTATAATAAAGTTACATTGTCGTTAAATTCAGGCAGTCCTGGTTGTATGTTGAAGGATTTATAAACTAATTTCACTCTAGTCCTTAGGTTCTTAGTTGCCCTTCCATGCATTCCTAGTTCAGTTTCCTGTAAATATGCAAAGATCATATTAGTAAATATTCGTTACTCGGTGGAACCGATCGTTTTATTTTCTTTATTTATTTTTGTTCTTTTCTTTTATTTATTTTCACAGTCGTTCATAATTCAAAATCTTATCACGCATTAGTGTATGAGTTTCATAGCACAAAGCTTTCGTCATTATATCTGCCCACTGTTCTTTTGTTGATACCCATTTAATTTTACTCTGTTTTCTTTTACACATTCCTTGACATAATCTTCTTTGATTTCTGTCATGTGTCGTAGTTTGTTTCCCCCACTCGTTTTTGCACATATTTCCGCTGCCTTGTTATCACACATCAGTGAGGCAGGTAGAAAACTGTCGTTTAGCATTCGGTTTAAAGATTTGTTTATCGACACAATTTCTTGACATGCATGGCTCATAGCTACATATTCGGCCTGGCATGTAGATAAAGATACATAACTTTGTTTCTGAGTGTTCCATGCAATAGTGTCTCCGAATAGTCGTATAACATAACCACATGTAGAAATTGAGTTTTTACAGTCAGCAAAGCTAGCGTCGGAATAAGCTAACAAATCGTTTCGTCGGCCGTAGTAATTTAGTCCTACTCTCGTTGTACCCTTTAAATATCTAAATACTCGTTTGACCATTTGCCATTCGTATTCTGTCGGATTAATCTGATGCCTGCTCAAGAAATTTTCTGCATATGCAATATCTGGTCTTGTTGCACCTGCAAGATACAGCAGACTTCCAACCGCCTCCCTGTACGGAGCTTCTATCGTTGTTTCGTTTCCTATCGTTTTGATTACCGCGTTTGCATGACATTGAAGCTCATCGTTATTCTCATTTTCACGTAGTTTTCGCTCTTTGTTTTGAACCTGTTTTGTGACCATTGGCGTGTACTGTGGATGCATGTTTTCAAAACCAAATTTAATTAAAATGCGTTTTATATATTTTTCTTGCTTAATGATCATACTTCTTGATTTACGATCACGTTTAATTTCCAACCCCAAAAATTCTCTAGGTTCACCCAAGTCTGAAATTTCGAACGCTTGCTTTAATTTGACTTTAATTTCTATCATCTTATCGTTATCATTACTTGCGAGAAGCATGTCATCCACATACAATACTAGTAATGCCATTTTGTCTTCAGAATGCCAAGTGAAAAGACACGGATCGTGATCGTCGCTCACCAACCCTACAGAATTTGCTACTTCTGTGAATTTCTCATTCCAACTTTTTGGGCTAATTCGAAGACCATAGAGAGATCTTTTCAACTTACATACTTTCTTTTCTCGCGTTTCATTCGTTACCTCTACTCCTTTAGGAATTTCCATGAATATTTCTTCGTCAATCTTCCCATTCAGGAATGCAGTCTTAACATCAAGCTGACAGACATCGAGATCTAGATAATTAATAATTGCCAAAACCGTCCTTACCAAAACTAGTCTTGAAACGGGAGCATACGTTTCCTTCAAATCGTAAATGTTTTTGTCTTTGAAACCCCTTATTACCAGCTGTGGCTTGAATTTTTCATTACCATTTGGCTCAGTTTTCCGTTTGAAGACCCATTTGGAATCGATTATGTTCGGTCGTTTTCCAAGCCTGTCGTTCTGTGGGCGATCTACCATTTCCCATACTTGGTTCTTGTTCATCGAAGTCAGTTCATCTTCGATGGCTATGTTCCAGTCTTTGGTGTCTTTAGAAGTCATTGCTTCTTCAATCGTAACTGGATCTTCGTTTAATTTTGCAAACGAAAAATGCAGCAATTCGTCCACGGTATCGTTTTCCGTTGCTTCAAATTCCCCTTCAATTGATGGAAATTCAATTGAATCGTTTACCGTCGTTGTTAATGCTGTGTAAGCAAAGCTTGTGTCGCGTAATTTTCGGCTTCGCATATTATACGAATTTTCGTGGGAGTCTATTTTCAATTTTGAGTTCTTAATTGTCTCTTCTTCCTTTTCCAGAGGTCGTTTTCTTGGTCTTCCTCTCCCTCTTTTCGTCTCTCCCTCCGATCTTGACAGTTCTCCCTCCGATCTTGACAGTTCTCCCTCCGGTCCTGACAGTTCTCCCTCCGATCTTAACGGTTCTGCACCGTCGATTTTAACTTTTTCTTCAAAAGTTAACTCTTCGTTCGTCAAGGATGGATCTTCTTTCGTGTTTTTCTGAAATTTATCCCCGTATGCCAATTTTTCGTTAAATTTTACGTCTCTTGATTCGTAAAATTTTTTCATTTCAGGGCTCCAAAACTGATAGCCCGTAGGCGTGTAGCCTACAAGAACGCCCCGTATCGCGCACCCCGAGAACTTTGAATCTGTTTTTCGCGTTATCCTCCAGTATGCTAGACATCCAAATCGTTTTATTTGGTTCAAATCGACTTTGTACTCTGACGTGAATTTAGTGATAGGTGTTTCGTAATTAATAGATTTACTGGGAGTTCTGTTATAAACATAAATTGCTGCACCAACCGCAAGATCCCACATATTCGATGGCAACCTCGAATACAGCATAAGAGCTCGGATCTTTTTCTGTATGGTTTGATTAAACCGTTCCGCGGTGCCATTGTGCTGTGGTGTATCTGGACAGATAGATTGCCGTTCAATGCCTTCTCGTTTTAACACTTCGTCCGTGTACCCACCCGTGAATTCTGTGCCTTTATCCGATCGCAAGTAACACACCTTTTCATTTTTTCCTAAAAGATTTCTGGAACTTACTAAGAATTGCTCGAGACAATGACCTGTCATGTCTTTATTTTTTATCGGATAGGCGATCGCCATTCGCGAGTAATCGTCTATAAAAACTACAATGTACTGATAGCCTGAAGGGTATGTTATTGGAGAAATCTTTCCCATCAAATCAGAGTGAATGATTTGTAATGGTCGTTTTGCGCGTTCGCGTTCGTTTTTGAAAGGCAGTCGTTGTATTTTTGACATAGCACAAATTTCGCAATCTAAGATCGATTTATCAAATTTTAAGTTTTGTAATTCTTTATTTTCAGTCCAAATGATTTGAAGCTTTTTGAGATAATTAAGAGATGCGTGACCCATTCGTACATGCCACAACATTTCTTTATTTCACTTGATAAAATTATTATAGGAGTTCGTAAACGGTGAATCACAGTCTAACAAATCAACTGTGGGCAAATCGTCAATGTTAACTATTTTCCTGTCCAAAATCGTTGTATCAAAATTTGAGGTTAAGAATTTTGCGAAATCTTTTTCATTTACTGATTTTTCTAAAATTTTCTCTGTCGTTTCAACCGTCGTTTGAACAATCGTTGGAACAACATCGTTTTCTTTTTCTTGAGTTCCTTGATTATTTATCACCCGCAATTTTTCTATTTGTTCATATTCGGGTAAATTTTCCGTCTGTTCCTCTCTTCTATTTCTAACTTCCGCCTCCGGCTCGCTAGTCTTACCGGTATTGGTTAATTTTTCATTTTCTGATCTTTCCTCAACGGTTTCAGCTAGATTTACTGTTGGTGAAAAATCGTGAGAATTTCGACCTTCGTCCAAGTCCTGTCTTTTGTCGATTTCAAATTCTATCAACCAATAAGGACTGTCGTATTTACCTGATATGAATGTTTCGTTCGTTTTTGGGTCGTAGATGTCTATTCGTTCATTGTCCAGGTGTATGTTCCACCCAGCCTCCGCAAAACGTCGCAAAGATAATAAATTTTCGGACAGTGATTTGGAATATATGACATCGTTCAGTACAAAAGTTCTCTTAATTTTTGAATTAGTTAGTAAGTGTAAGTTCCCCTGACCTTCTGTAAATAAGTTTGCGCTTTCGTCTCTATTCGCACATTTAATTAAATGAACCCCCACATCGCTGAAATTTTTGAGAAAGTCTTTCGAAAATGTCAAATGTTCAGTTGCTCCCGAGTCCGCCAAAAACGTGGCAGTCCTATCTTTTTGTGTAACATTATTATAATTTTTAAATATCATTTCGTTCCCAGTCGTAAGTGATAACAATGCATTTTTCTTACCTTCGTTCATGTTTTGCTGGTCGTTCACCTGAGTTGCCAGATTCGCCGCTGGGAAAGATGTTCTGCCAGTTCGAGGTTGATTTCTCTGACTGCTGACGTTTTGTTGTGGTTGACTATGATTGCTGAAATTTTTGTTTCCATTTGTTCGTCCCCTGTTATTTTTATTAAATGACCCTCGCCCTCTGTATCTATTCCTTTGGTTTTGGGGTTTGAAAGGTTGTTTGTTATTAGCATGCAGTCTTTGATCGTTCCTTCCATTGTCGCCCCGTCGTTTTACCCCGCGTCCTCGACCTGACTTGTTTAATCTTTGCCAGCAGTCGGCAGCTTTATGAGTGCCAAACTTATTACACTCATAACATTTTTTGAGCCCTTGCCCAATTCTTGGGCAATCAGTTTGAAGGTGGCCGTAGTCGTCACATTCGTAATATCGTTCGTTAACCCATCGTATTGAACGTGCTGCTGAGAAAGCAGATACTGTCTTTTTCGCGTTTGTTACGTTCGCGCGATTTGCTTCAGCTTCGACTATAAAAGACTTTAGCCCATTATAGTCTAGACCTTTCCCGGTTTGATTTTTTAACATGAAGTCTAGAGTTTGGACTTCCGGAAAAACAGGCACTATCGCGTTAAAGAAAGCGTCCCGTTTTTCCTCGTCTGAAAGTGGAGTTGAATCTGGGATATTTTCATAACTTCTGATCAGTTCTTCGAAACGATCCCAGAATTTCATCGCGGATTCATTTTCTTTGTATTGCATAGAGTACAATTGTCGTCTTATGCTCACGCTCGTCAGGTTTGTCTCACATCGTTTAAAATATTTTAAAACTTTAAGAATTTGCTTAGGATCTTGAATTGTTAGGATTTTAGAATGGTATACGTTATCAATTCGATTTATTAAAATATCTCTAACGCTGTGAAAATGTTTTTCTCTAATTTTGTCATTTATCCCTACTGGGGGTTCTATTTTTTCGTCTATTATATAAAGCAAATCATTTGAACGCAACTCCGACTTAAAAAATTCGTAAAAATGTTCAAATTTGACCTGGGGACTTAGCTTGTAGTCCCTTTTTGTGCTATTATTGTTTTTATTAAACAACTCGATTCGAATAGCTTCTTTTATCGTTTTTTCAGTTTGCACCTGTTCAGGAGCCGAATTCCTTTGAGAGGTTTTGTTAAATTCGAGTTTGCTTAATTCTTCGCGGATTATATTTCTGATAATGTCTCCCGGATCTACTGTATTTTGGGTCGCAAGTATTAAAGGGTTTTCTGTAGGGATGCTAGCAAAATTTTGGGCTGCAATTATTGAAGGGTTTCCCGCAGGGATGTTAATAACCGACCTTATTTCCGGCTTCGATTTATCGACAGTTTTACCTGCTTTCTCACTAGCAATCGTTTCCGCCTGTCTTTCTTTTAAAAGTTTCGCCATTTCAGCTTGGGTTTCAAGCTGCATTAGAATTGTTTTATTAAGCATTTCCTGTAATGCCGCGTATTTTGCAGTTGCTTTAGTTTGCGCGTCAGAGTTACTCCCTGATGTTATTTCTGGGATCACTTTGCTGGGATCTGGCTTTCCTGCAAAATCAGACACATAATTAGCAGGTTCGTTCATCTTGTCGTTATTTCGACTAATCTTTTCGTTATCGTTATTGTCTTGTTCGTTATTTTCGCATAATATTTACTATTCGTTAATTATCTATAAAAACAAACTTGACCGACGTTATTCTCTCGTAATGGTTAATTTTAATAGTTTGCAATACGTTACATACTGAGATTAATAAAGATATATTCTGATCGAGTTCCTCTATTTACCTGAGTTCTGATCAATTTTGGTAATCTCCGAAGCTGGAGCACTCATATTTTCCGCGTGTTCCTTAACAGTCACTTGACTATTCTCTTTCTGTGGACCGTCGCCGGCTTCTCGGTTTTGCTCGGGATTTACCATAACTTGCCTTCCCCGTTTACAGATATACTGTTATGATCTGTAACATCAACTTATATTTAATTTCCGTTCCTATACCGTATTTGCAACATATCGTAACACTTCGTTAATTAAATTTATAAAATCCGAGACAGTATCTCTGAACCTCAATGCCGCACAGCAAGCTCTGAAGTTCGAGACGGATCACACTTTCATGCATGCTACTATCACACATTTCTGTAATGATCCTAGTGATGCAGATCCTTTACCCAGTTATCACGACCAGGAAAAGAGTATCCGATCACCCGAGAAGCAGGTTTTTCTGTGTCTAAGATGGAATTGTTATTGATCATCGTTTGTAATTTTTATTCCAGATCCCTCGAGCGTATTCGTTCAATCATTTATAATTAACAAGTGACTGGTTCTTTTACGACGGTTATTAAGTTAAAGGTTTAAGACAATTAAACACTTTAAAATTTATCTATATTAATCTTTTGTTATTAAATAATAATAGTATCGCACTTCCTCATCCAGTCGTTTCGTTACTTGATACTGTCATAAGTGAGATAATCCATAAAAAATATTTATCTTATTTGTTATACAAATATACACTCATTAGTTTATATAATTTATAATTCGTTCGCTATTCATGATGAATATTCGTTTGTATATATTTCACATTTTCTCTATACTTTTATTTATTGAAAAATTCTAACCAATCGTTTGTTCTTATCGAATTTCATTTTATTTCTTAATAATTCCAGTCGTTTAATAATCGATTATTTTAGGTTATTAGTTTGATTTTAATATTATCGATATTATTTTCAATCCTTCCTAACCCCTTAGGAGTTCGATCATATAAGATTGAGTAAGGAATCGATTGAAATCGATCAGCAAAGATCGATTCAAGAGTCGATTGAGATCGATCAGTAAAGATCGATGCAAGAGTCGATTCGCCCGGAAAATTCGAGTACTGTTATTGATGCGGGCCTGAGTCCCGCTTTTCCGCTTTTCGCTTTACTGATCCCACCCTGCGTTGTGCGTCGGCGCAGAACGAGTCCCGTTATATTTTCCGAGTCCCAGCCTGCAGAATCGCCTGCTGCAGACTCCAAAAATGGTGGGAACCCACTTCTGATGACTCAGAAGCCCACTTAAATTTGATGCCACCTCGAGGAATCGACCCGTTCAAAGAAAATAGAAAAACGCGCACATTTTCGTCTTACATTCTACCCCGTAAATGTTACGTGCGTAGATTTTATTTAATGAATGCACTTTAATTTATTCATTCATGCATTAATGTGCTTCTACCGCGTTTATGCATTTATTTTCGTATAATGATTTTTCAATTAATAATCTTTCGTTATATTTTCGTTAAATAATCATGCATTTGTCCAATGAAATAAGCTATAGCGTTTTAAATAAACTTTACCAATTCGTTGAACCCTTGTCTCGATTTGCTCCTTCCGCATTTCGTGAGCTGGAGCGTCCTTTTGTGCTGTTCGTGAGCCGGAGCGTCCTTTTGGAATTTTCCTCGCTCCGTTTTCCTTTTTGTCAATTCTTCACTTATCACTCACAGAAAGAATAAACGCTCACTATAGTCACAATTCGTTAAAACTTTGTCACAGTTTGTTTCTTCCACAGTTCGTGAGCCAGAGCGTCGTTTTGGAATTTTCCTCGCTCCGTTTTCCTTTTCGTTAATCCTTCACTTATCACTCGCGGAAAGAATACAAAATCACTATGGACACTGTAAAAAGTTCACGCAGTGGAAGCGTGCTGGGCCCATAACCTGTTGAGGTTCTATAGTCTATAGAAATAAAGCACAGTCTTTGTTTTTATAAATCGTTTATATTTAACACCCGTCGTTCCGCTTTACTAACTGTCTACTGAGAGAATGATCGAAGTATCGATCTCAAGATCGCACCCTACGGTGCACTTGCGCACTTACAGGCTAAGTACAGAAGGGAGGTTGCACCGAGTAGTGCTGCCCTCATTCATATTCCCACAGAATATATGTTTAAAATAAATTTGATAAAAACCTCATGATTATCTATTTCGTAATATTCTACAAAAATATTTCTTTCAGCAGAAAAAAATATTTAAATTTTGACAATATTTCTGTTTCAACCTTAAATATGTTGCAGCATAAAAGCAAAGATTTTCACAACAATGGTGATAACTTGCTGTGATTTTATATAAATTGACCATAAAAATGGTCTAAAGGACTTTAACAAATGTTTATTATATTAGATTTCATTTAACTAGGCAACAAACTCCACGATTATTGAATATTTCCATATTTTCAATACTGAATAGTATTGCACTACTGCAAAGAACTAAATTATTCAAAAATACGTATTTTTGACTAATGAAGTACTTTACTTCTAAGTTCTATAATAGTTAAAATATGGCAATATATCAGAAAATAGCCACAATCTGTTCGCTCGCCACAAACCCTTCAAATACATTATAAATATTTTTTTATACTAAAATACTTGTGCCTTAGTATTAAATGAGGGTGTAACACTTTTGAAATCTGTTGAAACCTTTTAAAACTTTTAAAATTTCTTACAATGGCTTGATATTTTTTAAAAGCTTATGAAATCCTATAAATTTGTCTGCAACCCCATAAAATACTTTAAAATAAATTCAACCCCTTGAAAAACTTAAAAAAAATTTTAAATCCATCATAATCAATTAAAATCCCGTGAAATGCCACACATTTTTTTGAAATCCCTTGAAATACTTAAGAGTCCCATTGAAATCTTTTAAAATATTTTGCAATCCCTAGAAATGATCTAAAATTCCTTTAAATGTTTAGAAATCACTCGAAATCCTGTGGAACCCATCGAAATCTTTAGAAATAACTTGAAGTCTTGTGATATCTTTTGACATATCTTGAAATACTTCGACAGTCCTTAAATTCTTTTAAAATATTTTGGAACCCATCTAAAAGTTTTAAACATTCGAAATCCTTTGAAGACTTCTAAAATTAGTTGAAATCCATAAAAATTCTGTTAAATCTCTCAAAATAGGCAATGAAATCTCATAAGATTCTTGGAAATCCATTAAAATATTATTCAGTCACATGTAATCACAGTGCTGTGAAATGTCTTGAAATACTTCGAAAATCCTTAAAATATTTTAGATTACTTTGCAATTCCTAAAAATTCTTTGAAATCCCTTGAAACCCATTGAAAACGTTTTAAATCTTTTTAAATTCATATATATATAATGTGAAAGTCTTTTAAATCTTGACAGTCTCTCAAAATTATTTGAAATCTTTTAAAATCTTAAAAAATTGATCACATGATCAATTCTTTCGTATTGAAGAATGAATTTCAATAAATATTTCTTTTATTTAATGAAACTAAGTTGTATTCTCTTATTAAAATAGACAATTTAAGCAGTAAGCAGTGGATTACATTTTTTAAATTTTTTTAAAAAGAATTTTTAGATAGAATATTCAGAAAACATTGAAACTTGCACTATTTTTGCAATATCTTCTTTGAAAAATTTACAGAATAACTTCATCCTGGCTCATTTGATGCTGAGTGTGACGCAATGATAGAATTCTCTATGTAGGAAAGGGGAATGGTCTTTTACGAATCATCTTTGATGATTAATATGTGAATGTATTTACAGCTTGACGATCAGCAAAGTATGTACCATATCAAGCTTTAAATAAGCGACTCGAAATACTAAGGGAACGACAAAGTACGGATTCATGTAGTTTAGAGGTATATTTCCATTGTTTCTGAAAATCAATATCTTTTAGAGTTGTAATTAAAGGTGGACTTGTTGTTAAAACTTGTTTATAAATATTTTTTATGTAGGATGCAGCAATGATGAACGGAAAAGAATCTTCAAAAAAGGTGCTACTTCCACAAAGATCTTTCAACTCTACACAGCGGGGAACTCCTCGCCGTAGTTTGGTAAGGAATTTACGATTTCATGAAATTAATTCAGTTTGCTCGTTTCCTTTACTTTCCAGTTGCTTATAATTTCATGAAATAGATTCCATTTATTATCTTTCTGTACTTTTTGGTATCATTTTCAAGAAGCTAACTAGTTAACTTTCGTCCAGTTTCTTTTGAAAGTATATTCTGCGTTTTCTACGATTTATTATATTCTTATGTTGATCCTATTGCCGTTGCAATTCTGAAATTTTTTAATTTAACAATATTGATTTTAGAATATATAACTTCAAATATTATTACAGGGATCAGTCTTTCCTTTATTCCCCTGCGTTTTCCTCTTCTTGAATTCACATTTTTCCATTTTCTTTAAAAACTTCCCCTTTTTCCACTTTTCTCTTTAAATATGCTATATTTAGGGCCTAAAATGTTGCTTTGTCCGACATCGTTTGTTTCGTCCGTATTTAAAAGTGTGTAGTCCAAAATCAAGAAGTACCCGGTAAGAAGGCTTGAATAGAATAGGATTGAAAATTTCAATTCATGTTAATACCTGATTTTCCCTTCGTTCTCTTAAACCAGAAACAGTAATTAGAAAGAAGCAACTGCTATACGTTTCAATACAGTTTGAAAAATATAATTTTCTACCTATCTAATAACAAAAGCAGTAAAAGGACAATTTACTGACAATTATTAAAGAATTTATTATTACTATATGTATGTATAATTATATTAATTAATTATTCAAGTTAACTAATGTTTTCAGAATACATAAATTCTTTTTGGTATCTCGGTATCACAAATCCTATTTCATTCAATTCAGTTATACCATTTGGAATTGAGGATAATACGTTTCATATAAAATCAATTCAGATTTCTTGAATTGAAGTTACACCATCTCTCCGCAATGTAAACTTGAATTCACTGTAATAGACACTTCCTAACTTGAATTCAAAAACCGGTAATTCAGAAAATTCAATGTACACATTTCGCGAATGAATTAAACTGAATTGAACACACTTCATATCTAACCTCCTTTTTGGAATAGGAAAGAGAGTTATTAACACTATGTGAATAGACGCGAATTACATTTCTGAGCCACTTATTACTTTCTTGAACATTGAAGCCTGAAGGGAAAATCATGTATTAAAAATAATAGGATTATCTCTACTTTCACGCTGAAATCTTAAATTTTTAATTCTATTCTATTCAAGCCTTCTTACCGGGTGGGCAGTGGAAAATTAACTTTTCAACTTGAAATTAACTTAAAATAAATTTCTAACCTAAAACTTTAAAAGTATTAAAAATGGTATTCGTTAGTGTATAAATAATCAAAATTCCTATTTTTTTAAATCAAATCTGTATTCGGAGTAAAAAATTTGCTAATTTCAATAGTTTTTGTGCAAAACTTATTCTTTTGTTGTAACCCGAGAATCAATAAAAAAAGCAATTCAAGTTTGAGGTTGGGCCCTGGTACCAACGCCCTTAATAGAACCCAATAGAAAAATGTAACTATTTTTGGTTGACAGCTAATCCTTTTTGGTTTAAAAGTCTACTGCTCATCTTTTTTGGATGAAGATTTTATTATTTTGTTTAGGATTTAATGATTTTGTTGGAAATGCAACAATTTTGTTAAAAAGTCTTTTTAGTTGAAAATTCGTCTTTTTGGGTTGAAAATTCAGCGATTTTGGTAGAAAATTCAAATAATTGATGGCAAGATAACCTTTTTGATGAAAAATCATATTTTCGGGTTGAAAAGTCAACTGTTTTGTACAAAATTGAGCCTCCGGATAGTATAAAGCATACATAAAATATTTCGCTTGAACGTCGCTCAAACCCAAGCGACGATTTGACGATTTGAAAATTAAACAATTAATACATCGCTTATTGCTTTTTAAAATTCAAATGCATTTCGAGTATTGAAAATGGTACAGAAATTGATCTTACAAGACTATCTTTAATCTGTTGAAATTTAAGCAACTTAAACATACATAAAAATAGTCACATATAATATAATTTTGACATTCCTATTTCATATGACTTACGGAACTTAACGTTAAAAATTAAAGTGTTTCAATTTGAAAGCCTTAGTAAATGAAAAAATCTAAACTCTCGATTGGAACTTTATATACTATTTTGAATTTTTAAATAATTTTAAGTTAATACATTTATAATTAAACACTTTTATTAAATTGCAAATCCTATTTAAATCGTGTTTCGGTCTGAAAAATTCAAATTTTTACCCATTCTATTTAAAAAATGTTAATTGTTTGAAATATAAATCCTTGAATCGTTAAAATTTCAGAAAGCTCAATGTAAGTTTTGAACGTTACAATTTAAATTGTTCTTTTTTTTGTTTTGTAAATTTTAAGTGACATTTTTTAATTTTGATGTATAGGTAACAATTTGAAACATTATTAATAAGAAAAAATTCGAGTAAGTTCAAGAGACATTTAGATGTTTTGAAAGTATTCAAACTTAATTTCAAACTTAATTTCATACTTCAAATAATTTCAAAAAAATAAAAATAAAATGAAGATTTTTCAAGATTTCGACATGAAACTTGGAACCTTTTTAAGGGCATGTAACACTTATCCGATTCCTACTTTATCGACATTTTTTTGTGGATTATACCAATTCCATACGAAAATTTGTGTACTCATAAATCTTCACATGCACATAAAAAATTCCAAACACAATTTTTTGTAATTATAAAAATCTATTAGTACATAAACGTTCCTTAGTCCCTTTTCTTTATTTACCCAAACTTTCATCTCGATATCTCATTTCGTGTGGAATTGGTATGATAAAAAAAATGTCGGTAAAGTACAAATCGGATAAGTGTTACATGCGCTTAAGGATTTTGAAAGGTTTGGAGATAATAAAAAAATTTTCTTCAGATTCGTGGGAAAATTTGAAATGTTTTTTCACTTTGCAAAATTAATTTTACAAGAATAATAAAGAATATTTAAAAATAAATTTTGACGAATAAATAATAATTCAACAATTATTAATTTAGAAACAATCGAGTTAGTTTAAGAGATATTTAAAAGTTTTGAAAAGATTTAAAAATAATTAAAAATTTGAAAAGATTTTATGAACATTCCTAGGAAATTTGAAAATGATTTTTTATTTTGAAAAAAAAAATTTCAAAAGAATATTTAAATAGATTTTTAAAGATTTTAATAGCCAAAGGCCATACCACGCTGAAAACCCCAGTTCTCGTCAGATCACTGAAGTTAAGCAGCGTTGGACGCGGTTAGTACTTGGATGGGTGACCATTCAAGAATACTGAGTGCTGTTGGCACATCGTGGGTGTGGTGAGCCCACACTTGTAGTTATTTACTACAAGTTATCAACCTAGAAACAGTACCCGCATCGGGTAGTGTCACGCCTACCCTGAAAGGGAAATGGCTTAATGGTATATAATGTTTTTTAAAAATTTTACAGTTTTTTTTTAATTTGAGCAAAAATTAGAATGATGTTAAAAGATATTTAGAAGTTTTGACAGAATTGTACAAATAATTTGAAATTCGAGAAGAAAATGTATAATAATTTTTTATTTTAAAAAAGTAATTCAAAGAGGATATTTCAAAAAATGTCAAAATGAAAACAGATTTTGCAGTATAAATAACAATCGAACGCTGTCATCCCTGCTATTGTTTAATTTGCAATTGTACATGCATTCAGTACATAATTGTTGCAAATAAATAGATTTTGGGTAATTTTGTGAGGAATGACACTTTCAATTAATATTAGTGAATTCTCATGTCATCTCTTTCCTGTTAATATGTCTTCTTTCAAAGTTTTACATTCAGTCCTTATTCTCGCAGTCTTCACGATTTAGTTCGAATGAAAATCTGCCGCCTACATTTGTGAGTGACCCCGCCCAGGAAATTAAACGACTCAAAGAGAGTTTGCGTCAATACGCAGAAAAATTGAAGAACATAACCGAGAAGTACGAGCAGGTTAAGGAAGAAGTGAAGAGTTTGGAACAAGCTTTGAGCGAATCGGATGCTTATGCACATTCACTCAGAGAAGAGCGCACCGCAATGAGTGAAGAAATGGCGTCACTAAGAAAACTGAATTGAACTGAATTGAACTGAAAAAATTGAATATTTCAAAGTGAAAGCTTCGGAAAATCTAGAAATATACATTTTTATCAAAATAAAAAAAAATTTGATTTGTCATAAAAATTGATTCGACAAATTTTTCTAAAATCAAAATTTAAACTTATTAAATTACTTTAAGTAAATTTAAATCGTTTAGAAATTAACAATTAACAAATTTTAACTATACTTTTCTAAGTTCAACCATTTCAATTTTAATCGCAAAATTTAAACTTATGATAGGGAAAAATTGGAAATTTAGCACTTACCATGAAAATTCAGAATTCTATTCTAAAATTGTAATCATTAAAAATTGAAGAAATTATTCAATTATTCAATAGAAAAATTGTTTTTTTTTTAACTGAGTTTGAAATGTCGAACTTTTTGTAACATTTTTCAAATAAAAAAAAACTTCAATATTCAGTGCCTGGATCTAAAATCTGCTCATTTTTAAGGCTTAAAGTTGAGAAATTGTTTTAATTTTTCATTGTTTTGAATTTATTCTGAATGCATTTCATTCAAAATTCTTTGATTACAAATCCTTTGAACTGAAAAGCGTGCAACTATCAAGTCTTTTAATTTCATACTCTACGGTTTCGAAAAATTTAAGAAATCAGAAAGTTATGTACGTTTAAAATTGAAACCAAACTATTTAGAAAATTTAAATGTAAAATTATTACATTTAAAACTGACTAAAATTGAAAACAAACAATAATTTGAAATATTTAAATCTGAAATTATTCAATTAAAAACTATCAATGCTTTTAATATGAAATTTTTCAATTTTGAAATATTTTAAAATGAAATTGGAATTGGTTTGAATACAAAAAAGTTTTTATATCACAATTCTTCGCGACTACATTTTTTTACTTTTAAATAAAGTTCGGATTTGTTTAAGTTTCTAGTTTTTGTAGTATACATTTTTTCATTTTTTAATATTTTTCATTTAAAATTACTTTTTATTCTGAACGTTTTGTTTAAAATTCAGTTTTACAGGGTTTATAATTGAAACTTTTTCCATTTTGAACTGTGAAAATAAAGGTGAAATTATTTTTTGATTTTATATTTAAATTTGTCTAATCAATTTTTATGTTAAATCATAATTTTTTAAATTGAATAAAAATTTAGATTTCTAGAACTTCAGAAGCTTTTACTTTGAAATATTCAATTTAGTTTTCAGTTTCTAATTGTAAAATTTTAATCGCTTCTCATTTAAATTTATAAAAATCCAAATGTTTTCAGTTTTGAATCATTCGATTTTGAATGCTTTTATTGATCAATCATAGTTTTCATTCCTCTGAATTTTACATGATCTATTTCTGAAAATTTTAATTGAAAAATATTCAATTTTGAACGTTTGGAAATCGTCCTCTTTCGAAATTTTAATCTGAAATCATTCAATTTCGAGATTCTTGAATCCAAAGTAAAATTGTTAAATTCTGAACGCTTGGAATTAGAAATAATTAAAATTCCTCCCTAATTGAATTCGATTTCAATTTGAAATTATCCAATTTTAAACTCTTTTATTCGCAAATGACACAAGTTCAATTCCTTTTCATTCCATTCGAAATATCGTCATTTTTCAAAATTTTACCTATCTACAATATTTCGAATTGGAACATTTTAAATACAAAATCATTTCATAATTTTTCTTAAATTTCAAACGCTTTCAATTCGAAATTATCAAGAACAAATGATGGTCTAGCCGTGGTTCTCCGCGTGTGAGAGCCGAGCGGCGCTCGACAGCTAACTTCACAGTGGCTCTAATCCGCTCTCTAATTATAACTCTATACCAAAAATCCAGTGATGTTTGTTTAGATTAGTTTTAAGTATTCAAATCTTTCTTCGTTAGTTCAGTACAATAATGTTTGTACAATGAAATAGAAAGTATTATGTTGAAATGCCAAAAATAATATCCATCTTAGTTTGTTTAAATTAATTTTTAGCATCACAATCTTCATTCAGTACAAAAATAGAACAATTTATGTACGATAAAACAAGAAGCATTATAATACGATGTGTTTTGAAATGAAAGGTTAAAAATACGTTCTTTTGTAAATTATTATTTCGTAAATTCCACCGTTTCGCATTGAAGCGAATGAATATTAATTCCGTTATGTAGCGTATACTCAGTTTCCTTCATTTCAACGCCATTAAATGCTCTTTCATCAACTTCACATTCATGCCAATGCCTTTTAATGCTGTTCATTTTAAGTTTTAATTTTAATTCGTTTCATTGCGCCTTGCGCATTAATAAGCATTCAGACAAAAATGCAATGAAAACGCATTGAAACGTTCCAATGCGTTCCAATGAACTCCTTGTTACCGGGCAGCCTGTCTGCGACGTACGCGTGCGTCCATCCTGTAGATAATTAATAAATAATTCCATAATAATAATCTAATTAGATCCTAGTTAAATCCTAGATATTGTTTATTGAAAAAATTATGATTAGGCTCCTTTTTCACGGAGCAAAATTTGAAAAAGTTCCAAATTCTTTTTCTGACTACAACTCCCATTGACTAAATAGCTTGTAGTTTCAACAAAATAGTTGTATCCTCAATCAAATCAGTTAAATTTTTAATCAAGAAATTTTTAATTTCAACCGAAGGAGATGAATTTTTAATTCAAAAGGGCGAATTTCCTAGAAAACAGTTGATTTTTTCATTCGAAAATATGATTTTTTTTACCAGAACTTAATTTTAAACCAATAGTTACATTTTCTACCCAAAAAGATGAATTTTCAACCAAACAGTCAAATTGCCAAGCTAACAAAAAAATATTCTACAAAACAGTTGAATTTTCAATAAAAAAGATGATTTTTAATCTAATAGTTGAATTTTCATTGAAAAGCAATCAATTTACAATGAAAAATGGAATAGTGAAATAGTCGGTTAAAAAATTAGTTTTTAACCAAGAAAAAGAAACAAATTTTCGGTAAACACGTTAAATTTTCAACCAATAAGGGAATGGTTGAATTTTCAGCTGGAAAAATTGATTAAAAAAAAAACGAATATTCAACAAAATAGTCACATTTTCAACCAAAGAGATGAATACTGACATTATAAAATGAGTTTCTAACAAAATAGTTGAACTTCCAACCAAAAAATTAAATTTTCTACCAAGAAATCCGAATTTACAACAAAATAAATATTCGATCAAATTCTTATATTTTGAATTAAAAACAATCAATTTTCTACCAATAGTTACATTTTCAGTGAAAGAAATTAATTTTCAAAAAAAAAAAAAACGAAGTTTCCAGAAAATAACAGATTTTTGCTTCCTCATAGAGGAAGCTTTGTAATGGTAACACTTTCGTAAATTCTTTTAATTGATCGAAGGATTTTTTTCAACACTCTATAATATTTAAAAAATCGGTGTTTTACAGTCAAACTGTTTTCATTAACATAAAGATTTCTTGTTTCGAGATGATTCGATTGAGCTATGATACCAATACATTTCATTAAAGAGTGAGGAAGTTATGGTCATTTATATTATATTAAAAATCAATTTTTAGTGTAAACATTTTTTCTCATAATTTAAAGTTGATACGAGAATAGAAAAGATGTATTGATTCAAGACAAATCGATTGACCTGTAATATTGCTACATTTCATTGGAAGTAAGGAAGATATGGTAATGCATAATATACGAAAAAAACGTTTTTGATGGTAAAACTTTTTTTATAAACATAATTGCAAATTGATGCAAGAACGAAAAGATTCCTTCATTCGAGGCAAACCGATTGACCTATAATATTAATAATACACTTGATTCAAGAGTAAGGAAGTTGTGCTCATTTATAATATTTAAAACATTTGTTTTAAACAGAAAAACTTTTTTTGTCGACATAGTTTAAAGTTCATGCATAAATAGAAAATATTTTGTTATCATAAATTTTCGAATAAAATAATTCTCACAATTGTTGTAAAAAAAAGCATAAAGCTGGGAAAGGGATGCGGTGCTAAAGAACTTACCCCTTCCCTTTTCCAGCTCGAAGAATTACTATTTCTAATACAAAATTTGATTCGTCTGATTTTTCATTGTATTTTAAAATAGTTTGTATTATGCTAATGCTTCCTCTATGCCCTATGAAGAAGCAAATTGATTTGCTAACGGGAAGCAAAGTGCTCGTGAAATGAGCTGTTCCGGACCCAATTTAATTTATTTCAGAAATATATATATTTAAGTTTTTGTATTAAATTTAGTTGTTACGAATGGAGCGAGACTTTATGCTCATACCTGAAATGGGTTTGTTTGTATTGAGAGGGTTACTTCATTGTTATCATTGCATTTTTATTGTGACTACAACAAGGGTCGATCGAGCGAGTGCGGGCAGTCTGGTACTACCTGTCGAAGAGTACACGCGTCAGACAGGCCAAAATGTCGAGATTTTCCTTCGCTACAATAAAGTATTAATTTGCACGAGTGAATCCCACCTTTCCATTGTATTTCACTTGCACCTCCAACTCCTCTTAGTAACAAATGGTGCCGAAACCCGGGACTTATTTCTGAACACCGGGAAGAGAGTTGGGTTGTTCTAAGTGAAGTGTGCTTTTCAGTGACTGAACTGTTCTACCAGAAGTGACTGAGATATTCTGCCAGAAGTGACTGAAATGAGAACGAAAAAGGTTGCTGGTCGTAAACGAAAGGGCGAGACGCAGGAGGCATTGGCAGACACGCAGCGACATGTGGAAGAAGAGCTTCCTAACGAAGATGGTTTCAGTGGCAGGGACCAGGCGAGGAAATCCCGAAAATGGAAAGCCTCCGCGATAACACCGGCTCAGAAGACACTCGATCAGGCTAGCCGAGGGTCCAAGGAGGCCGCCAATATCGGAGGGTCAACTGCAGTCTTTCGTCGAGGAGGCTCAATCTCCGATGGCAAAGGGGTCTACCCGAGGGTCGACGTCTGGGTACAGTCAAGGCTCCATGTCACACCGTAGCGGCGCACCCCTTCGAGACGAGGAACAGGGATCTAGCCAGCCGCTCCAGCACGGGACAGCAGCAGGTGGTTCTGTGAGTACCTCAAATACCAAAAAACGACGTTTACTGTTAAATGCGGCCGAAGAGAAAGAAAATGTAAAAAGACGCATGCTCGAAGAAAGAGAACGCATTTTGATCGAAAGAGAACGCGTCATAAATGAAAAAGAGCGAATTGAATTACAATTAATAGAGGATAGATTGGCTGCCTCGCTGGAGTGCGGGGCGGGGAGGGCCCCCTAGCCCGCGCCCTCCGGTGGGGGTGCCCTCGATGGAGGAAAGAAGTGAGGTAGTTTATCGATGACTAGAAAATAATTCGCATCAACACGAGATCGGCGACTCCGCAAATCAATCTAGTAGAAATTTAACCCAAGTACTTATAAATACATTAGACGTAATAAAAGAAGCGACAATTAGTGGCAATAATTCACATCGATTAGTAAACCGGCTGACTTCAGCAAAAAGTCTGCCAACTTTTTCCGGTGATAGATTAGAGTGGCTTCGGTTCAAACAAGCTTTTGAGCTGTCAACTGAATTGGGGGGTTATTCTGATCGCGAAAATGTAGCACGTCTATATGAAGCCCTCAAAGGAGAAACAAAAGAGGCAGTAGATTCCTTAATGGTTACAGCAAGTGATGCACAAGCTGTGATTAAGAAATTGGAATTGCGATTTGGGAATGCAGACAAAATAATTGAGAAAATTATTCAGGACATAAAGAAATTACCTAAAGTTAATACCTCCAAAACAGATCTAAGTAGTTTTGCAACGAAAGTTCGCAACGGCGTCGCGGCCATGCAGGCTTTGAATCATGTCGGACATTTACATAACCCAGATTTGATAAAAGAAATACTAAGCAAGGTCCCCTCCCCGCTTATATACAATTATAATCGTTATTTGAGCAAAGAAAAAAAAAGATCAGCCAAAATTGGTCACATTGTCGGAATTTCTATATAAAGAAGCCGAAATGGCATGCGTCGCTGGAACGACCGACGTGCGCCCTAGGGAAAAAAATAGTTTTAAATACTCAAAAACAGATAACAAAAAACCCTTTAAAACACAGGAACAACTTCCGGTTTTTGCAATTGCGAATTCCAAAGACCAGGGCGGCTAAATCAAAGGGTTTAAGCTTAAATGATCAACTATTAAAGGGACCAGATTTGTTAAAGCCTCTACTTGGGATTCTTATGCGGTTTAGACAATACCCTATAGCTATCAAAGGCGACATAAAAGACATGTTCCTAAGGGTACAACTAAGGAAGGAGGACCGCGATGCACAGCGTTTTTTATGGAGAGGAAGAGACAGAAATAGGCCTCCAGATGAATTTGTAATGAAGTCATTAATCTTTGGATCCAAATCTTCCCCTTGTAGCGCAATATACATTAAAGACGTAAACGCGAAAGAATTTCAAAATACTAATCCAGAGGCCGTAAATTCAATAATCAATAATTCATATATGGATGATCTTTTGATTGGCTGCGAATCCGAAGAGACAGCGATAAAAATGATGAAGGAAATTACATATATTAATCAGGAGGGAGGTTTTCAAATGCACGAATGAAAAAGTAATAGTCAACATGTCCTATCCGAGGTACTACCAGCCTATCAAGGCAAAACTACAGTCAGCCTGGGGAAGAATAACTTTGAAGAAGAACTGGAAAAAGCTCTCGGGCCTGAATGGAAAACAAAATCGGATACCCTTAATTTCAATATCGGATTAGAGAAAATACCACACGAACTTTTGAAGGGCTTAAGAAAGCCGACAAAAAGAGAATTCCTACGCATAATAATGTCAGTTTTTGACTCGCTTGGTTCTCCGAATCCTTTCGTTATCCAATCTAAAATTCTCATGCAAGAAATATGGGTGAGTGGGATAGGTTGGGATGCACCTCTACGAGATGGCGAGTTTGAGAAATGGTTGGCTTGGGTAATGGAATTAAATAAAATAAGTTCTATTTCAATCCCAAGATGTTACTTAAAGTCTAGCTTCAAAATAAAACACCTAGAATTGCACATTTTTTGCGATGCAAGCATGAAAGCCTACGCGTTATTGGAGAATTATATTAGAAGATAACTCTGTTCATACAAGTATAATTGCAAGTAAAAGCAGGGTGGCCCCGAAAAAATCACCATCAATCCCTAGGCTTGAGCTTCAAGCAGCCTTACTAGGAAGTAGACTGGCGGGAGCAATTCAAGACGAACACACATATCATTTAAATAGACGAGTTTTTTGGTCCGACTCACGCACACTGATACTTTGGTTGAAATCAGGCCCCAGAAAACCCAATATATTCGTGTCCAATCGCCTAGGAGAGATTCACGAATTAACTAAGCCTTCCGAATGAGGTTCATGATGCAAAACTAATCGTAGGTGGCAGCACCGAGCCGAGTACTAGACCCTCTGTCGGTGAGAGACGAAAAAAATATGGTGCTAGGTGTACGGTTGCTTATAATTAAATATATGAGGGTAAATAATCTTTAAATATATGTTTAGTGCTTATATACGAAGGTGTTTTATACTTTCAGTGGAAATTATACATACAATGGGATATATGGTGAACTATAGTAAACCTAACCTCACTTTGCATGTGACAGTCAGAAAACGATTTATCAACCTTTTACGAATGTTATATGATAAATATTGATAAAAAAGTTTGAAAAATATATTTTGTTATTTTTACAAGGTATAAATGGCACTTTATACTTACTAACAAAATTTCTTTTCTTGAAATTCGTATCTCATTGACAGAGGGTCTAGTACTCGGCTCGGTGCTGCCACCTGAGATTAGTTTTGCAGCATGAACCTCATGGAGATGGCTTGCCTCCAAACAAAATCCAGCGGATGATGCGACTAGAATTTCGAGCACCCCATTATGGAAAAATGAGCGGTGGTTCTGTGGACCATCATTTTTAAAAGAGAAAGAATCCAGCTGGCCTAGCGGAACTTTCGTACCTACTGAGGGGGGCCTTGTATCAGTAAAGACAGACAAGGGAGATAATTTTTCAGGAATATTAACAAATGCTACTGAGTTGATCACAATCGACTTTTCGAGATTCTCCTCATGGGAGAAGCTTTTGCGTAGTTTAGCCTGGGTGTATGTAGCTAAAGACAGATGGAAAAAGAAAAAGACGAAAATTTCTTTGAATCACGTATCGCAAGCAGAAAATCTTTTATTGAAGAAATTAAAGCAAGAGAGTTTTGGGGAAGAAATAAAAGCTTTAGAAAATCAGAAACCAATAGGGAAGAGTAGTCGTCTATTGCCATTAATGCCGAAAATCGGCACAGACGGTCTTATGAAAGTACAAGGCAGGGTTAACAACATCGATAATGTTACCTCCAGCAATTGTCCCGTAATATTGGACGGAAAACATCCGTTTACTAGATTAATGTTAAAGGATTATCACGAAAAATCCAAGCATGCGAGTAGCAACCTAGTTCTAAACGAGATACGACAGAAATATTGGATTCTCAACCTTAGAAACTCTTTACGAACCACTGCGGCAAGATGTATTTTTTGTCGTATAAAAAAGGCAAATCCTTCAAATCCTTTAATGGGAAAACTACCTCCTGCGAGGCTTGCGTATCAAGAACGACCCTGCAGCCACACCGGTTTAGACTATTTCGGTCCTATGTGGGTTAGAATCGGGCGGCGTCGCGAGAAGAGATGGGGTGAACTATTAACGTGCATGACTACTAGGGCAATTCACCTCGAATTAACAAATAGTTTAGGTACAGACTCAGCAATAATGGCCATTCGCCACATGTCAGCAAGAAGAGGTCAGCCGGTTGCAATTTACTCGGATAACGGTACAAATTTTAGAGGTGCAGACAACGAGCTAAAAGAAGCTTTACAAAAGTTAGATTCAGAGGTTCAACAAGACTTTGCGATCAAAAATCGAATACAATGGCACTTCATTCCTCCATCTGCTCCCCATATGGGAGGGGCATGGGAAAGACTAGTACGTTTTGTAAAAACAGCTTTACGCATCGTGTTAAATGAACAAGCTCCGAAGGAGGAAGTCCTCAACACATTGTTAATAGAGGTTGAGCATAGTGTAAATTCGCGTCCCTTAACACACGTTTCCTTAGATCCACGAGACCAAGAAGCATTAACTCCAAATCACTTTCTATTGGGATCCTCCTCCGGAAGCGCTGTGTTTCAAAGGTACGACGAGCAAAGCAAATGTCCGCGAAAACAGTGGGAAATCGCTCAATATTTTGCGGATTCATTTTGGAGACGATGGCTCAGGGAATATCTTCCAACACTATTGCCCAGAAAAAAATGGACTGCGGAAACCGATCAATTAAAAATAGGAGATGTTACCCTGGTGATTGACAATAGAGTTCAAAGAAATTCATGGATTAAGGGCGTAGTAGTGAAGATATTTCCAGGGCAAGATAACCGAGTGCGGGTGGTAGAAGTGCGAACAGCCAATGGGAATTACTTAAAGAGACCAGCGAATAAACTTGTAAAACTAATAAGCAGCAAAGATGAATCGTAGATCGAAATATACCGGATAGTTGTTTGGATTCCATGTTATGGACTTACTTTAGTCTGGCGGGCACTTGGTACTTCATGAGCCAAGAGATTGATGCACATGGTCGTACACGAATGACTGTGAGAGAAGGGCACTTAGCCCTTTGATGGGCTACGAGATTAATGGCACATGCAAAAAAAATGATGCATGAGATTTAAGCACTTGGCAGGTATTTCCTGCTAACAGAATATTAAAGTATACATAAAGTAGAAGTAGAAAGTGAACAAATGTTGTTTACACCCATTGTTTATTTATAAATTAGTTTTTCTACGTATTTCCTGTCCTTCTCTCTGTTGTCTTTCTTTTTGCAGTTGTTCAAATGTGGTTTCAAGCCTGAACGAAAATTCGAGTGCAGTTCCAATTAAATGAGCAGACAGTCATGGAGATGGTACGGAAGCCATAGCTCCCGTACGGGTCGGAGGAATGTTCCGGACCCAATTTAATTTATTTCAGAAATATATATATATTTAAGTTTTTGTATTAAATTTAGTTGTTAGGAATGGAGCGAGACTTTATGCTCATACCTGAAATGGGTTTGTTTGTATTGAGAGGGTTACTTCATTGTGCGGGCAGGGGCCTATTTCATAAAACCTACAACTCACAATTTACAAGTACAAGTCTAGTAACTTTTTGCTTGTATTAATAGTGTGCGTTTCACAAAGTCGTTGACACTTTTTACACGTTACAAGTACGGTGACTCCGTTTACAAGTAATATCGCGCAGTTTTACAAGCGTTTTGTTTCATAAAGCTTATGGCTTGTCAGTAGCACTTGTGATTTGTAGACAAATTTCGGAGGGTCTTTGCGGTTTTGTAAAAGTGGTAAAAGTAAATACAAGTTATCTTTTAAGGAAGTTTACTGATATTTCTGACCGTGGAAATTGGTTGATGAATTAATTAAAGAACCACTTATTGGAGTGTAGCTATAATTATCGGTTACACTCAAGTTGATGAAGCATAATATACGTTGAAAGAAGTATATATATTTGAGGTTAGGAAAGGCTAGAAACCGTTGCCCGTGACAGTATATTAATTTTTTGCAATTTGAGTGACACACCGAAGGATACAGGAAAAAAGAGGTTGCCACTAACGTAATTGAAACATAGTATTGATATACAAACTTATATTAATGCCATGATAATTCTTTTTAAATATTTTATTATCTACCATCGGAAAGTATCGTTATGCTCCGTGTACTAACTTTCACAATATATATGAAATTGATTTTTTAAGATGATAAGACGACATTAAATTGTTTTTTCTTCAATTTATCTTTTTCAAGTTATAAACAGCGATCCTCAATACGCAATCACCATAGGGCCTAGGAGGTTAGCAGCCATGATACGTTAAGTGCGCCTGCGCGCACTTGTAAATTGTAGGAGATATTACTTGTAAATACGAGTGGACGTAAAACTCTTGTGAAACACAAAATACAAGAACTTGTAATTACAAACTAGTAAGTTAGTAACTTGTAACTTGTGAACTTGTAATTTTTATGAAATAGGCCCCAGTCTGGTACTACCTGTCGAAGAGTACACGCGTCAGGCAGGCCAAAATGTCGAGATTTTCCTTCGCTACAATAAAGTATTAATTTGCACGAGTGAATCCCACCTTTTCATTGTATTTCACTTGCACCTCCAACTCCTCTTAGTAACATGAGCACTATAGAAATATGAACACAAACAAAGTGTAAATACTTGAGTTCGAATTCACAGCTATTATAACAAAATGACGAATCTTAAAAAAAAGGAATAATTTTTTAACAAATGAGTCCAACTTTCAAACAATTAAGGTGAATTATCAACTTAAAACGATTAATTTTCAAGTGAAAATAGAATAGGTGATTTTTCAGTCAAAAAATTATTTTTTAACCAAAACAAGATCGAATTTTAAACAAAATAGTTCAATCCTCAACCAAATAGTAGAACTTTTAACAAAACAGGGGCAAAAAGGGTAACGCGGAGAATAGGGAAAAAAGTGTGAAGTGTGTATTTAGATGTTTTACTTGTAAAATAAAATCACGAATTTTCATTTTTTGCCTCCCAGTGGCAGCGGCGACATAGTTTCGGACTTTGTGCATCAGTGTTTTCCCGCATATTGTGCGCAGAGGTTTCATGCCAATCGCGTTAATTTTACTCTTGTCCTTTTCTTGACAGGTCCATGTCTTGCTACCGTATAATACAGTTGGTACAAATATAGAATTATGTATGGCCATTTTAGTTTTTTTTATATGTTTTTATTTCTGAGAATGGACCCTGCTCTACCGATAACCTTCTTACCCTCGTTTATGCGCCTATCTAACTCCTCACCTATCCTAATCTATCATCTATCCTAATATGTCATCATTTAGGATAATGTTGCACATTGTTTTCTCACTTTTTCCTTCAAACACCATGATTTTGGTTTTATTGACGTTGATTTTGAGGCCCATGTTTTTCATGCTTGTATTAAGTTTATTCAACATTCTTTGCAAATCCTCGATTGATTCTGCCATAACAATATTTAAATCTGCGAAAGCTAACCCACGTACCTTCACTGTTTCGAAATCTACACCTTCTTTGTCGAAGAGGGCCATTCTTAGACACTTATCCATAAATATGATAAATAGCCATGAGGACATAACGCATCCTTGTTTCACGCCTTGCATAATATCGAACCAGTCACTCAGTTTCCCATTTATCCTTACACTCGCTTTACTACCTCTATATATTGTTTTTACTACTTGTAGGAGCCATCCATTGACTTCGTACTCTTTAAGGACTTCCCAAAGTTTACTTCTATTTACCTTGTCAAATGCTTTTTCTAGGTCAACAAATGCACAGAAAACTTTCTTTCCTACTCTCAAGCTTTTTTCTGTGATCTATCTTAAGCTGCATATTTGATCTTTACATGATCTTCCTGGCATAAATCCACTTTGGACTTCCCATATATTTTCTTCTGTAATTTTCATTACCCTACGAATAAGTATTTTTGAGTATACTTTACTTGCAGTACTTAATAAGCTGATACCTCTGTAATAATTGCAATTGCTTTTATCTCCCTTTCTTTTGTATATTGGTATGATAATCGCTTTTCTCTAATCGTCTGGGACCTCTCCGTCTCGATACATAAATTTATCAATTCGCACAACCTGTGAGGTATGTACTCGCCACCGTATTTAAGCATTTCAGGGCTAATACTGTCTACACCAGCAGCCTTACCGTTTTTTAAGTTCTTAATTATATCTGTAACCTCAGTGACACAGACTTTTTCAATTGGGTTTTCTAATGCATTATATTCTATGTCGCAGTTCTGTTGCCCTATATCTTCACCTCCTAATAATTCTTGAAATGAGTTTTTTAAAGCGTCTACTATCCCGTCTGTATCATATAGCATTTCACCTTTGATGTTTCTCATGCTGATAAACTCTGTACTTTTACTTTCCTTCATCTCTTTAAATAATAGTTTCATGGTTCCCTCAAAGTCGTTTTGTATTTTCTTCTCTTCTTCTCTTCTGATTTTATCTTTGCTTTCCTTGACTAGTCGTTTAACTTTCCTCTTTTTGTGTCATATCAGTATATACGCGAAGGGTAATCCTTTCGCTGAGGCGAATTTCGGAATTCAAAAAATTAGTAATTCTATATAATTTCAACTCTTATAGCGTTGAAATTACTTTTCAGCAAAGCAACACAAAAAACCATCAATTATGTGAGGTTATGTCACAAAAGCTGACAAATACGTCGAAATTTTGCTTTTATGCTTTACGCCCGGCAGATCGGCGCGGATTTTAAATCTTGAAAACTCCAATTTTATATGAAGTACGCTAATTAAATTTTTAATCGAGTAATTGTGCAAAATGCATTGTTGCCCTTATAACACTTATCATTAGTGTGTTTAACAGGAAATGATAAGACTATTTGTTGTTGGATTTATTTTCAGAAAGAGGATAAATTATTTCTATATAGTCACGTGCTATTTCGAAGTATGCGCAGATCCTCGATATCAATTTTTTTTAATGGATCCTGCGCTGAATTCTGTTTTTTATCCTGTGATATTTTCTTTCATGGAGAATAGACATAAGGAGCCCAAAGTCCTGTACATTGACTTCACCAAAAACGAGCATTTTTCTGTCGGATGTACAATAACGCATCGAAATGCTAGATCTTCTCGAGTGCGGCGCTAGTGTGGTAGGGGTAACGATGGCCGCCGTCATGGTCCGTGTAAATATAACCTCGAGGCTCAAACGTGAATACAAAATTCCTAAATCGTTTAAACAATTTGTGCGTCATGTACAGAATCCTGCACATTTTCTTCTTTTACTTTTTAACCCGCTTTTCCTTGTTGAATTCTGCAAAGATACCAAAAAATATATTCTTTTGTATTTTGCTTCAACCTGGTGCTGAGGATTAAAGAGAGAAAAATTTGAAGTTTTAACAACATCAAAAACTCGGATATGAATACAATGGAACTAAATTCCAAAGGAAACCGTTGGTGTATTTCAAACTGATGAAAAATTAAATATTTATCAAATACAATAATCCTGACATTCACGTTGAAATCAAAATCTTAATTATTCTCTATTCAAATCTTTATACCGCGAAGGTTATGTCAATTTGTTAGCGCAATAATTCAAAAGTACCTACTTCGTCCATTGCAGGATCTCTACAATTTCACACACTTCAAAAAAAGATGTTTCGCGGTGGATAAAATTATTTAAATCTTTTTTATATCAATCATAATTTATCTCCGTGAATCACATATCACAATCGTCAATAATTCAAAATGTGCCAATGTCAACAAAGACAGCTACCATTCAATACCCGTGCGACACTAGCGCCAGACCCGGAAACGGGAAGTATTGTAACCATTTTCATACGACAAAAATGTGCTCACATTCGGTTACACTACTTTGGTCTCCATATGTCTATTCTCCATGTTTTCTTTGATCGCTTTGGCGTATAATGTGTAAACTTTCTTACATTTTTAAAGAGACATGAAAAATTAAATTATCGGCAAAGATTTATATTGAAGAATTCGATAAAAATTAGAAGCTTTTTAATCATGACAAATTTGAGGATATTACATTTTTTAAAGATTTCTGGGAAAATCTTAAATGGGCTAGGGTTTATTTAAAAAAAATAACTTTAAGTTTTGAAGATTTAAAAATTTGCGGAAAAAGAATATGGAAGACTTTGAAACAATTTTCTTAATTTTTCAGGATTAAAAAATTCAAGGTAAACTGAATTTTGCAGGGTGTCAAGAAAATGAAAAAATGTTCCTAAGAGTCATGCGAAAATTTTAAATGATTGTTTTGTAATGAATTCTGAGAGAAAATTAAGAAAGATTACAAAATGTTTTTAATTATTTCCCAACATTTTTAAAAAGATAGTAAAAAATTTTAAAGAGAAATTTTGCAATTTTGCCATATTACATAATTTTAGAAAAAATGTCAGTAAGTTGAAGAGATATTCATAAATTTTGAAACGATTCAAAAATAATTAAAACTTGTACTTTAAAAAAATATAATACTTATCGATGAAGTGCGCTGAAGGCGACTTCAAACGCATCGTCGTTCAGTAGCAGTTAATAGGCGTTATCCGTCGACGATGCGTTTGAAGTCGCCTTCAGCCCACGTTATCGATAAGTATTATATTTTTTTAAAGTTTTTAACGTTGCAAGAAAAACTATTGCGATTACTCTGTGACCTTTTAACGCAAAATATCACGTACAATCCGAATTTCAACAAGTGAAATGTTCATTTTCCTTTTTTAATGAGTTTTTCTTGCATGATACGGAGAGGATACGATGTGGATACTGTGAGGATACGCTGTAGAGTATCCGCTCCGTTCGTTCGGTCCGCCAGGGATTCGGAAACATTTACAAAAATTCATCAAATATTTCTTGATTTCTTTCAAACTTCTAAAAGTCGTAAACATCTTTGAGAAGGACTCGAAATTTTCTTAATATTTTGTAAAATCCTATAAAATGAAAAAAAAAATCTTAAAAACTTCTAGATTCTCTTTTGACATAACTGAAATATTCAAAAATCTTTTTTTAATTATCTCAAGAATCTTATAAAAATTATATTCATTTAAATATAAAAACAATTAAACTGATAATACTTATTTTCTTGTTCTCAATTCTCAGAATTGAATTTCAACTTGACACTTTAAGTGTTAAAAAACTTTCATCAAATAAATAGTTATTTCAAATTTGTATGTTATATTATTATTAATATTATTTTGTATCCTTTTGTCACGTCCCGTGACGTATATATATATGTTAATTTATTTTAGTTTATTTATATATTTATCTATTTGCATGCTTACACTAATAG
Organism: Andricus curvator; assembly: GCA_932195095.1. Lineage (NCBI taxonomy): Eukaryota > Metazoa > Arthropoda > Insecta > Hymenoptera > Cynipidae > Andricus > Andricus curvator. The sequence goes on from CAKNYM010050960.1 coordinate 265,188, forward strand.
CGTACACTGCCTAGCCATAGACGCATAGACTGTAGAGCACAAAAGCACGTGGAGGCTGGAGGACATAGCTATAGATATACTGAAAACATTGTAAGCCGTATAGTATATCTATATATACTCGTGACGTATGCGTATACACCGGCGTCTCAGAATAAAGGGACGTCGCCATAGGCCCTATAAAAACTCAATCGACCAGCATGGGTCAGTCTTAAGTCATAAGCAAAGTGATAAGTTAGAAGTTATAGTTCACCTCTTCTCTATTTTTCTACGGTTTTCTCCGATTCGACTGTCCAGTGTCTAGTGTGTCAAACCGGTATCTCTCGCGTATTAGTGTGTGTACCCTTGTGACAGTGTTGTGCACTGGGAAACCCGCATCTCGGAATTCCGATCTTTGGAATACTTCGAACCAATTTCAACCTGAATTGGACCCACTATTATCAACCATTGGAACACTTTGAATACCATTCAAGGAACTACCAAAATCTTGGATATCCAATTCATAATAAGGTGCACAACCGCCTTCTTCCACACCATTACACAGACCATCTAGATAACATTTGAATCTTCAAATCGAATCAATAACCGGTAAGTCCTCACACCAATAATTCTAATTTCATTTATCTAACTCCTTTGGGCCATAATATATGAGTATCCTTTATTTTAAAGGTCCTGCCCAAGGATTAGAGACAAGTCTACAAGTCTTCCTTCAGCTTCTTGTGCTAAACTCTTTTAATCAATAAATTTTAATTGTAATTATTCATAATAAATTGTTGAACTTATCTATAATTTATTTATTGGCTTCTCTTTCCTCTTCCCTGTGCGAGATCTTCGATCTCAACTAAAACGAGGAACCTCATTAAAAAGGAAAGTATTTTGCGTTTTCCATGACGTAACATACAACCTTTTTTATGGTGCATCGGCCGGGAAACCAAACAAAAGAGAGCCAATATATAATTTGTTTTGAATACATTTATTTTATACACATTTTTAAGCACAAAGAACTTGAGCGAAGACAGGTAACTTACAACATTTACATTTTATATATTATTACTAAGAAGTATGTCCGAATATAAGTATAATCAATGCCGAATAAAAAACCTTTAGATTTAGGGAATATTCAAAATACAATCACTAGGAATCTTGCAAAGAAAAACCCTCAATTAGCTAAGCAAGTAGAATTAAACAAGAACGGGCTTGAGAGTGATAGGAAAAATAAAATTAATATTGATAAAGAATTAGAAAAACTAGATTTGGAATTTGGTAGTGATAAATCAGAAAACAATAATTTTGACTGTTCTGCATTTATTGATCCCGGAAATAGTACCTTCATTAACACAAATTCAAGTTTGATCAGTGGTTCTATAGATCAGAAGAATAAAACTCTAACTATCGATGACGTGATTGATTATCAGGCTAATGTAAAATCATTATTAAGTTCAACGCTGTCGCAGCAAATTAGTAAGGAAGTAACAAAAGAAAACTCATTTCATAATTTGAATCGCGAATCAATAAAAAGTGAGCACGATAGTGACGACGTATCAAGTGACGAAGACTCGACAAAACAGGAAAAAATGACACTGCCAGCCAATCAACAAGTTTCCCTCCGCGACGCGCTCGAAATAATCCCTATTTTTCACGGTAGTAACATCCCTTTAGCCCACTTTATAGAGGGATGTACAGAAGCAAAAGCCATAATTCCTACACAGGCACATGAGAATCTTGCTAGATTAGTAAGAAGTAAGTTAACCGGAGAAGCGCGAAAATGCATATTCGGAAATATGTTTCGAACGCTAGATGAATTAATAGAAAAATTAAAGAAGGTTTATGCCCCCGCGAAAAGCGTATACCAGCTGCAACGAGAACTACTATCGGCGCAAAAATTATAGGCATCTGCCTTTGAAGCTTAACAGCTCAGCCAAAAAAAATGCTAGAGTAATAAGGAAATAGCCATTTGAAAGCTGCAAGTGTTCCAGGTAAATGAGCTCGAAGACGTTAATGTAAAAAATGTTTTGTGCTTTGCAGACTGAAAAATGTGAAAAAAAGTAAGGAATTTTGGGCACATATAAGAAGAGTCAAGTTAAGAGCATTCTTTCTTATACAAGGGGCAATGGGAAAAATTTGAAAAAATTCATGAATATGAGGAAAAGCTTTGTGAACAAATTGCAGTTGACAAATTTGAGAAATAATAAAAATTGTTGCTTAAAATTACAAAAATGTACGACTGTACTATCTTCGGTTCTAATAAAGATATTAAAGCGATTCGAACTGCAAACTGTAACGGATAGGCTCTGTAATTATTTACAATCTCCCGGATGGATGTGATTGTTTTATTTTTGGTGGAAATCGCGATATTCGTAGACATTTTTTTTGTTGGAAAACAAGTGTCAGAAAGCAACGGGGATCCTTTTTTTTTGCTTCCGACCGCTCTTTCCTTTCTTTGACTCGTGCTTCTGCACTCTTACCCAGAGATTTGACGCCTCCCCCGACCAGTCCCGTATCTCTTTCATTCGTGAAATAAAATTGTGTATATAGTAAATGGAAGTGGTCGTTAGGCTTGTAGATAAAATAATTGTAGGCTACGATCGAGGTCAAAAAAAGTTTGTTTCCAAAATTGTTTGTGCTTTTTTTATAAAGTACAGGACATATGGTAAAGTGTGCACAACATTTTTTTGTGTGTGTTATACTGTTATTAATTCTCAAAAATGAAAAAGTTGAATTTTCAGCTGAAAAAATTTATTTTTAATAAACAAAAAGAATTTTCATTAAAAGAGTTACATTTTACACAAAACAGTTCAATTGTCGACAGAATATATAATTTGTTAACAACGTGTATGAGTTGTCAACTAAATAATTACATTTTTAACTAAAAAATGATACATTTCCGACGAAGAATGTAATAGTTGATATTTCAACTAACAATTATTTTTCAGCGAAGAGAGAAAAAAATGTCAACCATATTGTTAAATTTTGAAATCAAAAGACAATTTATTCGAAAATGGGTTGAATCCTCAAGCAAAACGTATTAAAAAAATGAGTTTCGAAAGAAAAGAGACAAATTTTCCACATAAAAATTCAATTTCCTAGCAAGACTTTTAACAAAAAAATGGAATTTTATCCGAGTAATAAACATTTTAAGCAAAAAACCTGAATTTTCAACTAAAAATTTAGTAGGAGATTGTTTTCAACAAAAATTAGAATAAACCTCGAACCGATTTTCCAATTTGCATAAAATAATGTGTACGAAGTTACGCGTATTACAATCCTGTGCTTTGTTTCTCAAATGAAACCCCAATTTTTTCTCCTCATCTATATACTTATCGTCTTCTTTCTGATTCGGATATATTTTATTGTCTTCTTTTGAAATCCAACCGACAATCCAAAGAAGGTTTTACAATAACAAAATGGCGCTGGTTTTTCTGAAAATATTAGAAGTCCAAGGTACTTCGCTTAAAGAGATACGGCACTGGTCGGGGGAGGCGTCAAATGTCTGGGCAAGAGTTCAGAAGCACGAGTCGAAGAAAGGGAAGAGCGGTCGGAAGCAAAAAAAAGGATCCCCGCTGCTTTCTGACACTTGTTTTCCAACAAAAAAAAATGTGTACGAATATCGCGATTTCCACCAAAAATAAAACAATCACATTCATCCGGGAGATTGTAAATAATTACAGAGCCTATCCGTTACAGTTTGCAGTTCGAATCGCTTTAATAATTTTATTAGAACCGAATATAGTATAGTCGTACATTTTTGTAATTTTAAGCAACAATTTTTATTATTTCTCAAATTTGTCAACTGCAATTTGTTCACGAAACTTTTCCTCATATTCAGGAATTTTTTCAAATTTTTCCCATTGCCCCTTGTATAAGAAAGAATGCTCTAAACTTGACTCTTCTTAAATGTGCCCAAAATTCCTTACTTTTTTTCACATTTTTCAGTCTGCAAAGCACAAAAAATTTTTTACATTAACGTCTTCGAGCTCATTTACGTGGAACACTTGCAGCTTTCAAATGACTATTTTCTTATTACTCTAGCATTTTTTTTGGCTGAGCTGTTAAGCTTCAAAGGCAGATGCCTATAATTTTTGCGCCGATAGTAGGTAATATATGTATGTGGGATAAGGAAAATGTAATATCATACGCTGCGCGAATAAAAGAATTAGCAGATAGGATCGAAGACGCGCATAAATTAAGCAATGATGGTGCCACAGATGACACATTTAAAGCAAATTTAGAAAATGATGTAATTAAATGTTTCAAAAGGGGATTGCCTTCGGAATTAGAGATAAGATTGAAAGATAACGCGGATGACACTTTTAAAACTCTTATTAATGAGGCACTAGAAATTGAAAGAAAATTGAAGGCATGTTCAGAACTACGAAAAAATAAGCCAATTAAATCCTCAGAAGAGGAATCAGAATCGCAAATTATTACAAAAAATAATAAATTCAATGTTGCTCAGGACACTAAAATAGCGTGTTTAATTTGCGGAAGACCAGGACATGCGACCGAAAAGTGTTACCACCTCGAAAACTTTCGACAAAAATTTTTTTCTGAAAATCCTGTTGTTTCAAATTCAATCCAAAACCAATTTTTACCAAATAAACCTCAAGGAAATTTTAATAATCACAATAGATGGAATTCTGCACAAAATCCAAATTTTAGACCTGGACAAAATTCAAATTTTAGACCTGAACTGAGTCAAAACTTTGTACCTAGACAAAATCAAAATTTTGGATACTCACAAAATCAAAACTTCAATAACCGACAAAATCAAAATTTTGGATATAGACAAAATCAAAATTTTAGTAACCGACAAAATCAAAATTTTGGAAACAAACAAAATCAAAATTTCGGATATAATGACAAAATCAAAATTTCGGATATATGGACAAAATCAAAATTTTAGACCCAGACAGAAGCAAAATTTTGAGCCTGGACAAATCCAAAAGGGAAGCAATCATGAAAATACGAATAATCAGCTGACCCGCCCGTATCCCACCCAAGGATCCAAAATTATTTGCAATTTTTGTAATTACCCTGGTCACATCGCTATGGATTGTTATAAAAAGAGTAGATATTTACAAAATCGAAACGGACAACAAAGCCCTCAAAATTATTCGCAGAACCAGGAAAACTCCAACGCTATTCCCCCAATGGGTGCTGGGAGGAAGGCGCCAACCCATTAACTAAAGCACCTATAGAAATTACAAGTGAAGAAAATGATATCAAAATTCATATCAGTAGGAATAATATAATTCCTTCGATCATGGTATCTGCCGTTGGTCTAAAAAGCCCGGCACGTATGATGATCGACACTGGTGCTGGTCGAAATTTAATTAAAAGAAGTGCGATTGACCCCGAAATAAAAATAAATAAAAATGAAGTGTTGAGACTAACAGGCATTAATGATCTACCTGTCTATACTCTAGGTCAAATTAAGGTTGTAATACTTGGATTTTTAACTACACTAAATATAATCCCTGATGATGTACCAGTAGATGAAGATGGAGTCTTGGGCTCTGAATTTTTTCTCAATAATAAAGTAAATATAAATTACACATATAAATGTATTGAAATTAACAATGCAACATATCCTTTTGAACAAACTGGCGTTATCACAATCCCGGCACGAACAATTTTTGATTATTATGTAAAAATAGAAAATACGGAAAAAAGTGAAGGTTATATACCCCAATTATCAATTGGAGAAGGAATTTTTGT
>CAKNYM010050961.1:5055-41447 GCA_932195095.1 Andricus curvator
TCTAACGAACATGGTTCTATTTAATGCTAGCAAAAGTGATCCCGCCGCGTGATATATTTCGATACCGAGACGATACCGGTTCGATGCTCACCTTACAGTCTCGGTTTTGGATCGCGCCAGGATGATACTATTACACGCCAGGATGATACTATTACGCGCAAGAATGATCCTATTACGCGCCAGCATGATTCTGTTACGCTCCAGCGTGATTCTATTAGGCCCTGTCGTTCAGCATTCTCTGTACCTCTGTTTCAAACCGCGTCAAATCATGGACGATGAAACCCCCCTTACCCTTTATCCTTTTTTTATTTCGTCATACCCGCAACTTGTCTTCCCAGTTCCCCAATTCCACAACCGCCACTTCATTCTCCTTTCTCCCCTCCAGCCTAACTTTACCTGCCTTGCCCTTAAGCCCCCATCCCCCTATGTCCTGTAGCAGCGCTTCCACACCGTCCCGTTCTTCCCCGCTTCTTAGCTTCAGCCCTCTTACCACACCCTAATCACCTCTTCCATCTGTTTCACTTTAGCTTCTTTTTCCTTCCTCACAGACACCACCACTCTTTCCAATCCTTCTACCTTTTCCTTTAACTCTTTCATCTCCTTTTCCAATGTTTCATCTGCAATCCTTAAATCCTCCCTCATACCTTCCAACTTCTCTTCAGTCCCCCTTACGTCTTCCCACAGTCCCATAATTTTTCCTATCAGTATCCCTAGTGCATTATTTTTCGCCGGTCCCTCCATTTTTGGGGGTGACCTACGTGCCCTACCGTTCTTCTTGAAAGGAATCTCTTCCGCGCTTTTCTCCGGACTACATTAACTCTTCCTTTTCTGTATCAAGAGCTTTTCCTCTTTTTTGCACTAGGCTCTCCCTCTCTCTCTCTCTCTCTCTCGCTGTCACCCTTACCTTGCTCCCAAGTTCAGCTCACGGTGTGCCCACTCTCTAGATCCTAGGGGAAGGGGAGAGCGTTGCCGTTCTTGCTACGTCCCCTTAGATTTTTGCTGAGTCGCCTCGCCACAATTTCTAAATACCTCCTCGAAACATATTAGAGTGGGCATACCGTGGTTCAGCTTCTTCCTCTTCCTACTCACGCCGCTCTACACCAGGCCACTAGCTGCTACCCACAACTCGTGGAACCGAGGAGCTGCAGTCGGACTCCGGGGCCATGTCGAAAATCGAACGGAACTTTTTTCTGACGTGTGACGTGTGAAGATAGAACGACAGGTCCGCTCGACTTTCGACTTCGAAAAGGCCCCGGAGTTTCACTGCTGCTCGCTCAAGGCAGAGATAGGAGTAGCGTCCGGTTTTGCTTAGAGTTCTCTCGACATCTCATCATCATCATCAGCGCTTTGTTTTTAGTATCAGCCTCTCTCGCAGTGCAACGCTTATATAGGGGGCTTCCATAAACCACGAGGCCCAATTTTGGCTACTTTTTGACCCCCCCCCCCCCCTAGGGTGCTACGTGATTTATGGAAGGCCCCTAAATGACAATTCATGTATTTTGTTGAAAATTTGTATTTTTTTTATAAATAATTAATATTTCTCGTTTGAAAATCCACTATTTAGTTAAAATTTATTTATTTTGTGTTGTAATATGTACACCAACGTGGCCTTTAGTCGGCCCCACCCCTCCCCTAAAGAAACCACATGGTTTATGGAAGGTCCCACACATGAGAGGGTTGCGCGTGACGCATTGCAAGAGATGACAGTTCGAAATATTTCCACTTTATTACTACTGAAGAAACGAGCACCACAACTGACCACAGACCCCTTACTAATTCTAAAAAAACAGCCACAAATAAAATTTCTCCAGCCTGTACATATATGTGCCTGTACATATATGTGTACATATATGTGACAAGAGATGTCTTATATTATTTTTGGGATTCGTTCTAGAATGCTTCATTTTTAATGTACCTAACTTTCTATGTAAAAATAAACTTATTATACAAGATATATATTAAAAAGAATAATAAATATCATTTTTGTACTTTAAACATAACTTATTTCGGAAACAAATCCTTTTTTCTAATTACTTACAAAATTGGCATTAAAAAAAGCACAAATGAAAAACGGCTCTAAGAATGATATTAATTTTCCTTGGAAATTGGTTCTGAAGCATTCTAGAACTAAACCCAAAAATAATATAAGACCTCTCTTGTCACCCCCATTTAAATTTCGTTCAGGCACACCGGTTGTTAGATATCGAATTCAAATTTTGGGTATGCAAATAAGAGACACTAAGAAACCTTTATCTACTCAAAAAGGTTTATAATCACACATTTTTTCCAAACCTTAATTTGCTTTATAATTATAAAATTTTATGAATAGATATACGTTCCTTAGTGCCTTTTATTTACACATGGGATATTGCATTTCATGTGGACAGGAGAATGATGCAAAAAAATATCAGTAAGGTAGGTAGCTCCTCACGTGACATACTCATTACATGGCGCTACGGGCGTTGAAACTTGAAATAGGGACCCAGGCCCAGCTTCAAAATGGAATTGCCTCAGTTTACTTCATGAATACTATAGTAGGGGAGCCCAAGCGGGGATTTTGGAAGTAACTTGAGCCTGACAGATTAATATAAGAAAATAAACCTAGTACCTTGTTATGTACTTCCACCACATATGAACCCTTAATATAGGGGTGTGCGTCTAGGGCAGTCGATCAGATTAGTAAAAAAAAATCGATCCTTAAAAAAACTCGAGCGCATCAGATTTAAACAAAATAAGTTAATTACATGCAAGAAATAAAATCTCTATAATAATCTGACGATTTAAACGTGACATAAAGAAATAAACGAATCGCAAAGTTGCAAAAAAAAATCATAACCTCGAAATGTTCGAGCGCGGTTTTTTTTTTTCATTTGAAAGAAAAATATTTAAAAATTGTAGGAATAACATAATCTGCCGATTTTCTTAAGCCGAACTATCTAAAATTATCAATAGAGTGTAGTGTTTACAACTACAGAGAACTATGTATTTCCCACTCCGCGCCACTCTTTCTTTCTTACTCTTTCTCTATGTCTTACTCTCTCACACTGCTACACACTGCTTTCTGCCGCCATGATGCCATCACAGCTGATCACAACATCACAACAACGCGTCTATGTACAACGACAGACGACGACGATTAAATATATATTTTTTTTTTGTGCTCATTTTCATTATTTTCAATACAAACAAAAAATTAAAAATAAAAATTAAAAAAAAAAAAAATTTGTTTTCAATTGTCAGATTTAAAAAATCCCTTCACAAAATTGTCAGAATATGATTCAGCGTGAACAGTGCATCAAGCTAAACAGTCTGTATAAAAATCTGATGCGCTCAAGTATTTCAATGTCACGATTTTTTTTTGCATTTTGAAAAATTGGCTGTGAATTTCAGTCACGTTCAAATCGTCAGACTTTATAATAGGACATTTTTTAGGGTTCACTTAACATCTCTCTTGAATTTCTGACAAGCTCGAGTGAAAAATTTTTTTTTCCAATTTCCACTTCTTTGTACGGCCACCTTCCACTCGCAATCCGGCAGATTAATATCTATGTGTGGTCAGAAGTTCGTAGGTCGTATACGCTATCAAACGCTGACGCGCTCGAGAATTTTTTTCTAACTACTTTTTTTTACATTTTTGAAAATTTATACACGCTCCCCCCACCACTAAAAGGGTACACATCATATAAACTTTTTTTCTTTTTAATATATCATCTTCACGATTCCTTAAGTCTTCAAAGGGTGGGAGAAAAAACACATTTAGCACGCTGGGCTCCCCTACTACTAGAATGACATCCTTTTTAGATTATTAGGACCTATTCCTTTTTTTTATCTGTATTTGGAGTGAAAAGATTCCAACGCGATAAAGAAAACGTTTTACACAAAAACTATTGAAACTAGCCAATTTTTCACTGCGAATACAGATTTTATTCAAAACAGAAATAGGTCCTAATTATCTATAAAAAGGTAACTATCTAGCAATAATTTCCAATATGTTAGAGTAAGAAAAAAAATTGTTTATAATGTTTTAAGTAAATTAATGAACAAAATCCATTTCCCCGTGATTCGCAAAATGATTAGTTCCCTACCAAAAAAAAGTCAGGACTTCTGACCATTTCCAAACCATTTCTGACCAAGAATTTTTTTGTCCAAGAATAGGCCATAAAACCTAATCCCTTTTATATTTCCCAGGTTGCTTATTATATTAATTATTTATGCATATTCGCTTTTTACTTATATTGAATTATTAATATTTATATACTAACTGACTCTGAAGGTGAATCTGAAAATTTTGTCCGTTTTGACGTATCTCTTTCTCTTTACAAGATACATTATATTTATCTTAATTTTAAATGAGTTAGGAAAATGTTTAGGTATGTGAAATCGTCGAAACCCGTAGTTCTGACCATTTGTGACGATTCCTGGCTTATTTTTTAGTAGGGTTGTTTGAAATTCATAGTATTTACATCAAATATGAGAGAAATTAATGCCTACCCAGATAGCACAAAAAACACCATGAGGATTTCCTGAAACTTACAATGTAAGGTTGGGAATATTGCATTGAAAGGTTAGGGCAAGGTTCGGTCAATCAAGAAAATGTCCGCTTGTGAGGGATGTTGCATGGCAAGTTTCAGAACAGTTTAGAAGATTTATTTAACTTAATTCGGTGCGCAGTAGTTTTTTATGGGACCTATGTCTGCTCAGTAGTTTTTTTTACGCTCCTAGGATACCACCAGACACACGTATCATGATTATTTACCATATTTATAGAAAAAAGGAAAACCAAAAAATAAATAAAAATTTTAATTATTTTTTGGTTTTTCATTTTTTCAAAAATATGGGAAATTATTATTATACGTTTATCTAGTGATAAGCTAGGAGGGTTTGAAAAACTACTGCGCAGCCGTAGGTCCCATAGAAAACTACTACGCATCGAATTAAGCTAAATGAATCTTCCAAACTGTCCTGAAACTTGCCGTGTAACATTCCCTCACAAGCGGACATTTTCTTGATTGACCGAACCTTGCCTTAACCTTTCAATGCAATATTCCCACCTTGCAATGCAAGTTTCAGGAAATCTTCACGGAATTTTTTGTGCTATCTGGGTAAACGCGATCAGTTAGGTATGGGGACGGCGATTTGTCAATCTCAACTTAGAGGGCAGCACCATGAGTGAAGAAGACCTTGTACGCAGGCACAAGGCATTGTCTACAGTTTCCTTAGTTTTTTGTTATATGGAAAGCGATTTGCTTCTTTACTTTTACACCCAATTGCCGCATGCACACCTGGCATTTCGAAAATAGTGCTTTAAGCTAACACCTCAACGCTGCGTTAGGAATTAAGGCCTTATATAATTCGAATAGCAGACGTTACCACCGTTGGAACCGTCATCTTGTGTATCTCCACACGCACTAGCGACCCTAGAGGCCACAAGTGTCAGTCGCCGTCCCCATAACTGCAGTTTGACAATTATTTAAACAATTTTTATAAACAAATACAGTTTTCGTATGTCACAATGAAAAGGCCTAATTTTTTTGCAGAATCAACCAAAAATGTCTTGCTAATGACTCAATTTTTATAAAAAATATTAATTATTTTAACTATTTTAAAAAGTAAATGCACATTTCGACTATTCTGCTAAGAATATAGGCTCCATTTTATCGTCAGATGGCCCAGTATTTTTCGTATAACAAGACTCGCTCTTGCCGCGTATGATAAAAAATGTGATTTTAGGTCAGTTTAAATATCCTTTTATCAAATTAGTATACTTTTCTCGTGTTAATACTTGGTTACGTGCCTGACGATAACTAACGCATTTGCATAATTTGAATTTTTATCGTGAATAAAAATTGACTCCAATCAAATATCATGAGAAGTGATCAAAATTGAGATGTTCTATATCTGTTTTAATCGGTTAAGCCCTTTGTGGAAATAAGAATTGTGTTTTAAATACAATTATAAGCATTTTTAATTTCCAATTTGGCTTAAGATGACGATTACTAGTGCATTTACCTTATCGATAGGTGTAAAAAACTAATAATATATTTTTTCCGCATTAGGTCCCTTCCTTCGAGGACGCTCACAAATGTATTTCCAATGACTTTGCAATGATAATTACCCAATTGAAAGGAAAAGTTTACTATTTGAACAGTTTTTATAAAGAAATGTGCGTTTTGTCAAATTTTGCATAAATAGCCTCAATTTTTTACAGGATCAACCAAAAATGTATTACCAGGGACTCCTTCTTGTCATATTTGTCCAATTTACGAGAACTGTTGATTATTTAAACAAGAATTATAAACAAATTCACAGTTTCACCATTTTTTCCATGATAAATGTCAATGTCTTTGCGGAATCAACAAGAAATGTCTTGCCAATTATTCCTTCTTGTCATATTTTTCTAATTATGAAAAAAAATTTGTCATTCATAAATTATTATCAATTTATTTATTATTATTATTTATTCTTGTTTATTCTGCAAAAAAATATTTATCACGAATAAATGGTCAAACTGAATTTGTTTATAAATATTGTTTAAATAATCAACCGTTCTTTTAAAGTTGGCAAATATGACAAGAATGAGTCATTGGTAAGAACTTTTTGGTTGAGCCTGCAAAAAATTGAACGTATTCAGGAAAAATTGTCCAAAATTTGTTTATCAAAATTGTTTAAATAATTAACTGTCCTTGTTCATTGGCAAAGTATCATAGAAAATAATACATTTTCGGTCGATTTTTCTGAGAAAAAGGATCCTATCCTTGGAAAAATAGTCAAAGTATGCATTAATTTATCAAAAATTGTTTGAATAATAATTATATTTTTTATCAATTTGAAGAAAATTACAGCAAGTAGTCACTGGCAATACATTTTTAGTTGGTTCCGCAAAAATAATTGTCCCTATTCGTGGAATAATGTTGAGAATGTGAATTTGTTAATAAATATTGTTTAAATAATTAACAGTTGTTAATTTTAAAAATGAAAGCATCGAGTCGTTATTAAGATATTTTTGGATGATTCTGCAAAAAAATTGAGCATATCCCTCCACGAAACACCTCATTGAACCTCATAGAAAAAAAAATCTATGAGAAATAATGCGGTCTTTGTCACGCAAATTCCAGAGTAAAACTCATAGATTTGTCTAATTTTAGCAGGTTCAGTAAGGAATTCCTGATAGTTAGTGAGATCTGAAAAATTAGTTTTAATATTCCAGATAGAACCCAGCTCTATTTGAGTCTGAAAATCCAGTAGGTTCTGTTCATGTAAAAACCTCATAGAAACCAATAGACTTGGGTAGTGAGTGAGATCTGAAAAATTAATTTTGGTATTCCAGATACAAGCGAGCTCTATTTGAGTTTCGAAATCCAAGTAGGTTCTGTTTATGTAAAAACCTCATAAAAACAAAAATATGTGGGTACTTCACGAAATCTCAAAAAATTTATTTTGGAATTCCAGACAGAAAACAGCACTTTTTCAGTTTGGAAATCACAAATTGGTTACACAGTTATGTAAAATCCCAACAGAAACCACTTCATGTTGCGATGGGAAATCCAGATTGGTTACAGATATGTAAATTCCTGTTAGAAACCAGCAGATATTCTATCTGGCAAATTTTTTCCTAACAGGCAGCCAGATTGAAACTCTTTGAACCTTATAGATCCTCATACAAATTCTATCAGATTCAATGAGGTCTTTCGTGGAGGGATTCATTGTGACATACGAAAACTATGTATTTGTTTATAAAAATTGTTTAAATAGTTTTCAAACAGCAGTTATTCCTAACTAATCACAACAAGACATTAATTTATCTCATATTTTATATAAAAACTATGTATTTCCAACAACTAATAATTGCGAATTACGAGAGAATGGCTTTGGTAATTAATTTGTTTAAAACATTATGAACAATTTTTTTCCTTACTCTAACATATTGGAAATTATTGATAGATAGTTATTACACTGACTTAAGCTCTTTTTAAGTCAACTTGAAGATCTTAAAAAAGGCACATCGGAAAAGTTAGGAAAAAAATATTGTTTATTTTCTGGTTGAATAAATACTCTTTGGTGGCTCAAAATAAATTTCCTGCGCCAAATGGTTATACCTGGAAGCTTTACGGTCATTAAAAAAAATCAAAATCCATTGAAAATTGGCTTGTAGACAAAATTTTGTCCACAAAAAGTGCTTTTGGCCACACTACTGTGCGGCCGCGGCGGCCCAAACTTAAGGCGCTTCCTCAGGCTTGATTTTTAGCCCATGTGTTACAAATGACATGTTTCCTCCTACAAGGATAAATTGCTTGATGTAATATTTTAACCACATAATCTTAGTGGCATAATACAGAAGATATTAGTCTCCTTTTTTTGAAAAATGGTCTTGTTTTTTATTTTTTTTTTTATTTTAATTAATCGAAAATATGCTTCATTTATGCGCCTGGAAACGAGCAATCCGCCACAGGGAAAGTATCCATGATGAACCGAAAACAGGCGCTCCCAATTTGAAGAGCACAGCAGGATGTTGGAGCGTAAAATTTTTCGACGATACTGGAACCCAGGGGGTCAGTCATAAATCACCCGACCTTCCTATTGTTAGAGCGTTACACGATTCGAGCCGGTTGAACGAAACTAATAATTATTAAAATATTAAGAAATTGAATTTCAATATGCTGCATTAGGTTCATTACATAATGACGAGACGATTAAAAAAGGATAGAAAAAAATCGGTTAACCCGTTCAATTTCTCCCTAGCGAACCGAACGAACGGAGCGGATACGCTACAGCGTATCCTCACAGTATCCACATCGTATCCTCTCCGTATCATGCAAGAAAAACTCATTAAAAAAGAAAGATTAACATTTCACTTGTTGAAATTCGGATCCTACGTGAAATTTTGCGTTAAAAGGTCACAGAGTAATCGCAATAGTTTTTCTTGCAACATTAAAAACTTTTAAAAAATATAATATTTATCGATAACGTGGGCTGAAGCGACTTCAAACGCATCGTCGACGGATAACGCCTATTAACTGCTACTGAACGACAATGCGTTTGAAGTCGCTTCAGCGCACGTCATCGATAAGTATTATATTAATTAAAAGTTTTTAATGTTGCAAGAAAAACTATTGCGATTACTCTGTGACCTTTTAACTCAAAATTTCACGTAGAATCCGAATTTCAACAAGTGAAATGTTAATCTTTCTTTTTTAATGAGTTTTTCTTGCATGATACGGAGAGGATACGACGTGGATACTATAAGGATACGCTGTAGCGTATCCGTTCCTTTCGTTCGGTCCGCCAGGGCGCTGTTGGGAGTTTTGGTAATTTTGCTTTCGCTTTAAGATTACCTTCAATATTGAGAATATTGACCGATTTTCCTAATCCTTTTTTTTCAAGTTATATCATTTTCAAATTTTATCAGCTAATAAAAATTTCATCGATCCATTTTTTGCGTAATTTTAAAGATTGTAACAGTATTCATTGTCGGCGAGTGATTTACTTTGGCCTTTATCGAAAGACAAAAGCAGATTCGAGGAGATCAGATAATTACACATCGGACTAATTAATTAATTACTCAATTGACGATTAATCAATTCATTATTATACAATTGAGTAATAATGAGTGATTAATCAATTGATTAACCGAACAATTACTTCATTAAGTAATGGATCGATGATTAATAAGTTAATTATTATGTGGATAAACGCTAATACTCTAGTTATTGATAATTAATTAATAATTTATAATCAAATGCATAGTTTGGTCATTTATAGACAGAAAGTCATAGTTTTTCTTTTTACTCGTCTTCAAATTACAAAAGTGGTGATATTTAGTGATGAAGAATTGTCAATCGATATTATTTGTTTATATTATAAACAAATTTTATAAACAAATGCATAGTTTGAGCATTTATAGATAAAAAGTGATCGTTTTTCATTCTAATCATCTTCAAATTACAAGAGTGGTGATATTTAGTGATGAAGAATTGTCAATCGATATTATTTGTTTATGTCACAAACAAATTTAATAAACAAATGCATAATTTGACCATTTATAGATAGAAATTGATCGTTTTTCTTTCCAATCTTCTTCAAAGTGTCTTCAAAGTGGATCAAGAATGAATTTTTAAAAGAATCCTGAAATTATTGAAATGATTGAAAAGTACAACTTGGAAGCTAATTCTTCTAGAACGTCACAAAACATTTCCAGTGATATCATTTAAAGGCAATAATAAAAAACGATCACTTTCTATCTATAAATGGCCAAACCATGCATTTGTTTATTAAATTTGTTTATGACATAAACGAATAATATCGATTGACAATTCTTCGTCACTATATATACCACGTATATAATTTGAAGACGATTAGAAAGAAAAACGATCACTTTCTATCCATAAATGGTCAAACTATGCATTTGTATATAAAATTTGTTTACAACAAAAACAAATAATATCGATTGACAATCCTTTGTCACTAAATATCACCACTTATATAATTTGAAGACGATTAGAAAAATAAGCGATCACTTTCTATCTATAAATGGTCAAACTATATGCATTTGGTTATAAAATTTGTTTATGACATAAACAAATAATATTGATTGACAATTCTTCGTCACTAAACATCACCACTTTATGTGCTTCGAAGACGATTAGACGAAAAAAGTATTACATTCTGTCTATAAAATGACCAAACTATGCATTTGTTTATAAATTATTAATTAATTGATAATAAATTAATCATTAGCGTTTATTTACATAATAATTAACTTATTAATCATCGATCCATTACTTAATGAAGTAATTGTTCGGTTAATCAATTGATTAACCACTCCTTATTACTCAATTGTATAATAATGAATTGATTAATCGATAAATGAGTAATTAATTAATTACTCCGATGTGTAATTATCTGATCTCCTCGAATCTGCTTTTGTCTTTCGATAAAGGACAAAGTAAATCACCCGCCGACAATGAATACTGTTACAACCTTTAAAATTACTCAAAACATGGATCGATGAAATTTTTATTAGCTGATAAAATTTGAAAATGATATAACTTGAAAAAAAAATGGATTAGGAAAATCGGTCAATATTCTCAATATTGAAGGTAATCTTAAAGCGAATGCAAAATTAACAAAACTCCCAACAGAAATTGAACGGGTTAACCGATTTTTACATTCTCATTCTAATGAGAAGGTATTGGTTTTATGTAAAATTTGACATAGTCGGTTTTCATCAAATCTCCACGTTTTGAGACCCCCTGAGCTAGAAAAAACGATTTTTACGAAGGTGTCTGTCTGTCTGTAGTCTGTCTGTCTGTCTGTCTGTAGCCACGATAACTTTCGAAAAAATGATCAGATTTGATTGAGCTTTGGCACACTTTTTTATGGCCGAAAAATAGAGAACGAGTTCGTTAACCAGCTATTTTGGATGAAAATCCAAAAAGTGAGCACATTTTGAAAATTTTTGAGACCACTTTTTTGGAAGATTTGAAAATTCTATGTACGGTTATTAGTAGTACGCAAAATGACAAACAAAATATTCTTATAACTTTTCGTGATAAAAAAAAATTACTGGAGTTATAGCATTTTCAAAATTCCAAAAAACAAACGAAAATGAACATTTTAAGCCGAAAAACGCACGATATGAAAAAAAGTCAAGAGGAGAAAAAAGTTGATTCCTGAACACCCTATAATATTTTCATAACAACTTTTTGAATTTTTTGAAAAATAAAAAATTCAAATTTTGATCGCACAAAAAATTAATGGAAAATCAAAAAAGCCATTTTGCTGTAAAACTATGCAAGATACCAGAAAAGATTATCTTACCAAAATTGTGCACCTAAAAAAGATCTACAAATTTCTTATCATTCACTTTTTGATATGACGCGTAGTTTTTGTTTTATTCGTAAAAAACAGCATTGAAAATAGAAAAATAAAATTTTCAGACGAATATTACCAGCTACGAAAAAATGACCAAAACAAAATTTGTTCATCCAAGGAAGAGGTACAAATTTATTGTGACTCATGTTTCGATAGGATGCGTGGTTTTTGTTTTATTCGTGAAAATAACATTGACAGTAAAAAAAATCAAATTTTTGAAAAAACAATGCAAGGTACGAAAACATATAAATGAACAAAAATTGTGCATTCAAAAAAGACTTACACACCCGTAATCAATTTTTGTGGTAAGAATATATTCAAAATGAAAAAATTAACTTTTTTGATAAACGGCACAAGCTAAAATAAAATGTTAACTAATAAAATTTGTCGCCTGAATTATATCATTACTTTTCATTTGAAATCAAATACAAATTTAGTAATTTGTATATGAAGAACATATGATACGAAGCACAAAGTGCGCGCTCAGTGTATTTACCAAATCGCACGCCGTAAGTGCGCTCAAACTTTTTTGTTTCTATCATACGGTTCAAATGATTTTGAAATCAAATATCGAGCGCGAAGCGCGAGTGTCTGGATGAGAATGTGTTCCTTAAGGCCGATAGAACCTTGAGTAAATAAAGTTCCTTTTCAGTCTAAAATAAAAATAAATTTAACAATCACTTAATATGTAGAGGTTTTGATAATTTTATAATATTTGCAAACAAACTTTTTCTTTTCATCGAAGTCGAACACGAAGTTCAAAAATCTAGAGGAGTCTAGCGTAAAGCGCTATGCAAATACGCCCGAGCGCGTAGCGCGAGGTGAATACATAATCGAGCGCGAAGCGCGAGATCCAACAGTAGCGCGCCCTAGGCGCGCTCAAACTTGCGAGCGAAGCGAGCCGCGCGCGAAGCGCGCCATGAGAATGTGCCCGCGAAGCGGGCAGATTTTTTTCTATCCTTTTTTAATCGTCTCGTTATTATGTAATGAACCTCATGCAGCATATTGAAATTCAGTTTCTTAATATTTTAATAATTATTAGTTTCGTTCAACCGGCTCGAATCGTGTAACGCTCTAACAATAGGAAGGTCGGTTGAGTTATGACTGACCCCTGGGTTCCAGTATCGTCGAAAAATTTTACGCTCCAACATCCTGCTGTGCTCTTCAAATTGGGAGCGCCTGCTTTCGGTTCATCATGGATACTTTCCCGGTGGCGGATTGCTCGTTTCCAGGCGCATAAATGAAGCACATTTTCGATTAACTAAAAAAAAAAAAAAAAAAAACGAGACCATTTTTCAAAAAAGGAGACTAATATATCCTGTATTATGCCATTGAGATTATGTGGTTAAAATATTACATCAAACAATTCATCCTTGTAGGAGGAAACATGTCATTTGTAATACATGGGCTAAAAATCAAGCCTGAGGAAGCGCCTTAAATTATTTAGGTTTGTGCCTTGTTTCTTTACTTACTTATAAGGCATTCTGTACTGCAGGGCTCTGTTCATTCACTGCCTGGATAAATAAATAAAATGTCTACCTATGTACATATATGTATACCCTAATAGCACGGAACGTTCCTGGGACGTTCCCGGAACGTTCCGCGGGAACTTTCGGAACGTTCCAGGAACGTTCCCGGAACGTGTAAAATGTCCGCCGCTTGGGAACGTTCCAGGAACGTTCCACTGGAACGTTCCAAACATAAATTAACGTTATTGTTATTATTATCAATAAATATCTCGTAAACCGTAAGTGATAGGTCAAAATCGATGTCAGTTTATGATACGGATATCATATTATAGTGTAGTATATGCGGTACTCAAAACTCAAAAATGACATCCATTTTTACCTATCTCTTACGGTTTACGAGATAATTGTTGTTAAAAATAACAATAATGGAAAGTTCCCCTCAGGTCCCAGTGGAACGTTCCCGGAACGTTCCAGTGGAACGTTCCCAAGGGGCGGACATTTTACACGTTCCGGGAACGTTCCTGGAACGTTCCGCTGGAACGTTCCGAAGGTGCCCGCGGAACGTTCCAGGAACGTTCCCGGAATGTTCCGTGCTATTAGGGTATACATTAGGGTGGTTCTTATTTATACTTGGTGGATTTTTTTTTCGAATTTCTCTGCTCTCACCCCCCACTTTTGTTCGAATACAAAAAAAAAATCTCCAAATTTGAGCAAAATCGGTTAATATTTAGGGGTGGTGCAAAGACCATGAAGTTTCCCATTGATTTAACATGGGAAAAAGTCAGCTTTTTGTAAATCTAATAATTAAACGCGATAATATGTTACAAATAATTCCGTGTTTCAGTATATTGTTCAGAATTCGTCAGAGAATAAGAATCAATCATAAATTTTGAGGGTGAATAATTTTAAGCCACTCTTATGGATCTCCAAAGAAAACCCCATAAGTGACAAATTTGAATTTTACCTAATATTGCGGTTTATTGACGCTTTTTAAAAGTTTAAAAAAAATAAATAATCAGTAATCGATAATTTAAGAATACCCAGTCATTTTTTAACTAATATTCAATTGTTTAAACAATTTTAATTTGTTTAAACATTTAAGAGTATTCTTAAAAAGCAAATTAGAACATCAAAATATTTCAATCTTTCGAAAAATAGCCAAAATAAAATAAGTAAACAAAAAAATTGTGTAAAAAATGTAAATTTGTTTAAAAGTCTACGAGTATTCATAATAAACAAATTAGTACTTAAAAATATTAAAATTTGTCGAAAATTTAGTGAGATAAAATCTTTCTCCTTTTTTAGGTAAAATATATACTTGAACAGATACATATTATTTAAATGATTGTAAAATTATTAAACAAATGATTTTATTGTTTTCATTGATTAAATAACGCATAAAGTCTAGAAAATATGTTCATTTCGCGAGTTAACTGAAAAAAAACATATATTTTAACAAATTAATACAGTTTAAACAATTGAATATTAGTTAACAAATGACTGAGTATTCTTAAATTACCGATTAATGGTCATTTATTTTTAAAACAACTTTTAAAAAGCGTCAATAAACTGTAATATTACGTAAAATTCAACTTTGTCACTTCTGGAGTTTTCTTTGGAGACACATAAGAGTGGCTTAAAATTATTCAACCTCAAAATGTATGATTGATTCTTATTCTCTGACGAATTCTGAACAATATACTGAAACACGGAATTATTTGTAACATACTATCGCGTTTAAATATTAGATTTACAAAACGCTGACTTTTTCCCATGTTAAATCAATGGGAAACTTCAGGGTCTTTGCGCCACCCCTAAATATTAACCGATTTTGCTCAAATTTTGAGATTTTTTTTGTATTCGAACAAAACTGGAGGGGGGTGGGGTGAGAGCAAAGAAATTCGAAAAGTTAAAAATAAGGGCCACCCTAATATACACATTGTTCTTATCGTTCAAAACTCTTAAAAAATTACCTCACGTATGTAAAAAGCCTGAAATAAAAATATTAATTTGTTGAAAAAATTAATATATATTATATATATGTAAATATTTCGAAAATGTTGTGAAATATTGAAAAGTGAAACAGGATCTTTTTTAGGGAGTTTAGAGAGAAACAACTTTGATCTGTGATCCTTTTTCGTATCTCTGGTATTTTTGTTAATTTGTATTTATTGAAATTCTACAGTAAATATCGAATGAGTGTGAAATATTTCATGAGAATGAAATAATCAAAGTTAATACAAGAAAGCTTACAGAGAAAATTGTGAACAAAATTTTGTCACGATCAGAAAAGTTTTCTAATGACAAAAGAGACCACCAAATTTTTTGTATAAACTTTTAGCAAAATTCTCAATATCTTCAGTGTATCGCTTGGACTATTTTTCCGACAGTCAGTTTATTATCCTAATAAATCATTATAAAAATATATTTGGACACAAAGACTATACTTACAATAAAAATAATTTATTGCATAATCAGACACGAGTGTACATCTTCGTTGCAAAAACACAATAGTGCATTTTTTGTAAAAATGCGACATATTTTATTACATAGAACTTACCCAGAAAGAAGAAATTAATTAAAATAAACGCAATTACAAATTTCATAAATGTGGACGAATGACAACATTTTAATTCCAAATCAATGTAGTTCTTGTCCAATCTTTTCTTCATTTAATTTATTTTCACGCCTCAAATTGACCGGTTGGGTCTCAAACGCTCATTTGCGTTTTAGTATCTGTCAAAAATAACAACATCGTTGACTTTTTTTTAACACCTAAATTTAGGATTTTTTTTATTCTCGACAAAACTATTTAATGTCTTAAAAAACTGTTTAGTCTCTTTTAATTAAGCCTGCCTTACCGAGTAATATTAAACAACCTAAATTTTTCGAATACTAAATTCGAAATTAAAAATAACTTAGCACTACGGACGGTGTTCGGAAGTAACACGTTACATTAAAAAAATGCATGCTTGTAAAGCACAACATAGTTTCCACGAACTTCATAAATACGTTTTTAAATTACAAGAAAAATTGTATTTCCTGTACAAGTTGCTATTGTCATTTCTTGTCAAAATAGAATAATATATATACACAAAAAAGTTTCCTACCTATTGCTATAAAATTATTAATTCGTTGGTTTAAAATTTACATTCTTCAAAATCGATGATATTAAATTTGGAGATAATGTTAAATTTTCCAAAAGCTACCTTCATAGAAACTGCTTTAAAAATAATGGAATAAAAAAATCTACTTATAACATTATAACACTACAACGCTAAACAAACTCAAATCCTATCGCTTCAGCAATTTTCGATTGCTGCCAATTTAGTACATAAAATTCGATAGCGCGCCGTACTAAATCTGGATTTTCACACAAGGCTTTCATGCAAATGTTTTTCAGACTTTTTAAATCAAACTTGTGTGCTGCAGCAAAAAGCTTCAAAGCGGAGTTTTTAAAATCATCAACTTCATCTGTATACATAAAACGAAGTATTTTCTCAAATACGTCTGGGTCGACGTCATGGATTTCAACTTTTAAAATTGGATCTTTGCTCATTTTGTTTTTTAAAATCTCAGCAAAAACTTTACTGCGTGTGGTAAGAATATACTTATGAGCTTTAAATTCTTCCCCTTGAACCAAAAATGTGATGTCCTTGAAAGTTGGATCATCAAAAGAATAAAAAATGTCCTTAATTAAATTTTGAGATTCCGTTTCCGATTCATTTAACACTTTTTGCTTTATGTCTTCGGAATCTGAAAGAATACGAAGCTCACAAATGATCGTTAAACTCTCTTCAGAATCTTTCTTCCAATCCAGATCTTCGGCAAGTTTATTCATGGGATGATAAAAATTTAGATGTTGATTGGCAGGAAGAATATTGTTATAAATATTGCCAAATGCAACTCTTTTATTAGAAGGGGATGAAAGAAACATGGAAGCTTGAATATAAACATCTTGTGCGTCTGTTGTTCCTAAAGAAATTTTAAACATTGTAGAATCTGGACGTATTTCGAGGGGGTACAACTGAAGGTACCATTTGCGAGATTTATTATGACTTGAGGCAAATTCGCGAGATTTTATTGTGTTTAAAGTTCTGCTGACATTGTTGTAATTTTCAATTGACCACTCAAATCCAAGGGCGGCAAATCTTAATTGTGTGCTGTGTGAATAGTATTCAAAGTCCTTAGTTTCCATTTTGAATTTCGAGTGATTTTTCTAAGTTTCGAATCTGAAAGGTAAAAAGCGATTAATAAATTAATTAAATGTAGAGACGCATTTTATTAATAAATTTGGCACATCTATTAGAATCACAGGGTCAACGTATTTTAAGCTTTTTTTTTGATAATTTTCCAGAAAGTTTGGCGACTAGAGTATTATAATAGTGTGAAGTGCTGTATTCATTCGAAAATGTCGTATAATCGATGTTGTATAATATCCATTTGTTTATTATATACATATATTGAGCTCAAAACCCGGTACTGGACAAAACTATTTTAAATAAGTCAATTTCATAGATATCTTATTTTCAATTATATTAATGCGCTTATACGTGTCGACTAAAAAATTCCATGTATTTTAATATTTATATCAATTTAAAAGAATTTTTTGTCCGACCCCCCTTGAAAACGTGCCATTGCATGCACGTGAGGCAGGCGTAATGTGGCCGCTTACAGCCCAGTGACGCTCACACATGCGCACTCCGCTGCCGGGCCAACATGAAACTTTACGTCCGCTACATAAAACTTTACGCCCGCTACACATAATTATCTTTATCTTTGAAAAAATTGTATCGCTGGACCCCACAGTCTTCCTTCTGCAAAGTACGCGATTTCTTTCTTTCACTTATAATCTAAAATTGTCAAGTACACCAAACATCCTCTATCTGCTTAACATGCTTGTTTTCAAGAAGGGTAGGACAAAAAGTATGGTGTGTATCAAGGGCGTACGGCTATTTTGCCTCGTGCGACTGCCGACCTCGCTTCGCTCGAGCGGCAAATTCACACTCGTCAAAATAGCCTTCTTTACGCCTTTGATACACAATATACTATTTCGCTGATGTAATGGTCCCTGGTGTAATAAAATTAGAAATTTAAATGTGTGAAGTTTGCAGTTTCTTGGGAATTTATTCTGACAGTCTTTTGAAATATTCGAATGATGTTACACGAAACATGAAGAAATAATTTTTAAGAATAAAAAAGAAGAATGATAGGGTGAGGATGTTTTATTTGAAAATTGTATATTATCAGCGGTGCAAAATTACAAAACAAAAATGGCTTTCCACTGGTTTACCAAAATACCGTGAATAACCTGAGATTTACACATTTTTGAAAACACATTAATAACTTGTGTTATCAAGTAAACGGTTGTATACGAGTAACAATATTATAATTGTGGTCATACAAAGAAGCAATATATGAAAGGTCATGTGTGATGCTATTTATTTATTTGTTAATATTTATTTTATGAAAATCTTAAGATTCTGGAGAATTGCCCACATAGTATTGATGTTTAATTACAACTTTTGTGCTGTGTGTTTCAACCAATAGACCTTACTTCATTTGAGAAAAACTCCAGAGCAAATGACAGGCGATATTCAAATATTTCGAGCACTTTTCAAATGAGGAAAAAAGACAAAGACAAGGTAGACCGGGGCGGAACGGGACACCGGGGTAAGACGGATCACCCGATTTTGCCTTACGTTGTATGATTTTCAGAACTGTTTTTTTTTAGGAATAGGTAGAACTGATCCACCAGTTTAAAAAAAAAATGGAAAATATTAAATAGTACAAGAATACAGTAGCCTCAAATTTTAATATTTTGTCAAACAAATTGTTTATAACAATGACTCTTGTTAATTTTTTAGGAAGTTTTGTAATAAAATTTTACTTTTACAAGAAACTTTAGGCTAAAACAATTCAACTCATACACAATATTAACAAACAATGACATAAGAACAATAAAAAATAACCAAATGTTTAACAACATGTAATTAAACATCAATAATACTCTTTCTTGGACTGCGCAGATTGAACAAAGTTTTTGGATAATCTGCGGAGTGATCGGTCTATCTTAAGTTCGTCCAGAGGCCTCGAAAAATGGTTTGGCATATGTGTAAAACTGACAGAATGTCTTCGTTATATAACCATTTAGCAGAAGCTTTAAAAAAATATTGCAAAAAATAAAAAGCTGCGGTTTTCCAGAAAATCTGCTTTTCATCTTTTCAAAATTCGAAGACAAAAATAAATAACGTTTTGTGGGAAATTCCACATTTTTAATTTCTCCAAATATTTTTTCAAAGTTTCTACTTATATAAGGTAGGCACTGTGTCAGTTTTAAGCAGGCTAAACCATTTCCCCCCTGAAAATTCGATTTGCTACTTTTTCCTAAACAAAGCAAGAGATATGTGATATCTCTTGCTTTGTTTCGGAGAACTTTTCTAGATGTACACTTTTATTTTTAATTTTTTCTGTATCTTTCGTTGTTTCTCAGAAAAATGCGAAAATTCAATTTTATGAAAAAAAATTCTCTTTTCCACAAAAATGGTTTATTAGCCCGCATAAAACAAACAGGATGTCCGCCCTATAAAATGCCAAATATATCCAAAAATTGGCAACAAGTATAAGTGTGCATTTTTTTGTGAAAAACTAATTTTTATATTTTAAAAAAATTCGTCGCCATTTTAGTAATTTTAAACTTTTTTCACATATCCCGGCGGATTTCGAAAGAGGGCGTTGAAACCCAATAATTTACAATCTTTGCATGATCGGTGTTGTCTCTATTCTGTATTAAATCCTCGCGCAATTAAAATTTTGATTTCAAAATCGCGCCAACTCAAGCCAATCAAATTCAATAAAAGATCAACTAGTTCCGGTACAGCGGCACCAATCAGAATTCGAGTATTCCGTGTCACAACTCTCCCTTGAGGATCTCTAAAACCCAACAGTACACTAGAATTTCAAGTGTCACAATATTGTTATAACGAGTTTCATTTTTGTTCAGTTGATAACAATGCATTAGAGATTGAGAATGAGAGTGGTGACAAAGAATCTGATGTTAATGAGTATCCCGATGCAGACTGAAGAAGACGAATATATTCTTTGTTCGTTATTCAATTCATTCTATGTGATTTTTGTCATTTACGTCATTATTGTTCTCGTAGAAACGGTTATGAATGTATATGGACAATAAAATAAATATATGAGAACACATATGTAGCGTCGTAGCCAGGAATTTTTTTCGGGGCGGGGAGGGGGCTGACCTTAGGAAAGAAGGACAAAAAATGTAACCGAAAAATAAAATGACTTAATATTGAAGTTAACAAACATAATTGTTTAAACAATTGATTGTTTTTAAAAATATTCGCTTTGAATAATGTTAGAAAGTTGTGATTTTTTCAGATAATGTACACTTTTGTTAATTTTTTACTTAGAGTGAGGTAATAATTAATGAAATTTAACAAATATAATTGTTTAATAAAATTATTATGATTTATAACTATCTTCTCCTATATTAATGCTAGATATTTGCGGTTTTTTCTAACAAAATTTTTACTTTTTGTACACTTTTTACTTAGTGAAATAATAATAATTAATGCAAGTTAACAAACATGATTGTTTAAACACTTATTATGTTTAACTACCTTATCGGAATTTTTCAGCTTTTATTTAACTTTTTAGTTAGGAACAAATGTGCACATGGCCGGTATGAAGTTAGGTGCATAATCATATAGCCGGATAAGTTCCAGGAATTTTAAGACAAAAACGATCCCCTTAGGTTGAAAAAGGAGTCGCCAGGGCATTTTTGAAGTTGTGACTTCGAAAAAGGGCTTTTCGAGAAAAACGCATTTAATGTTGGCGAGAAGAACTATAAACCCA
Source organism: Andricus curvator (assembly GCA_932195095.1). Taxonomy (NCBI): domain Eukaryota; kingdom Metazoa; phylum Arthropoda; class Insecta; order Hymenoptera; family Cynipidae; genus Andricus; species Andricus curvator. The sequence continues at coordinate 26,274 of CAKNYM010050961.1, forward strand.
CATGTTACACTTTTAAAAAAAAATGAAATTACCCATTTCCGCTTGTTTTTAGGACATAAATATAAGGTCGAACGATTTAGTATAGGTCTTAATAATATTCCCCACTTAAATAAGAAAATAATAATTTTGACCCTGACTTAGAAAAAAGCGAATATCTCCTAAACTATGAACCGCCCGCACGGGTTCTTTCCACACAGACGCCCACAAACAATAAATATTAATATTAATTTAAACAAAAATGCTCTCAAGGAAAATTTATATTTAATATGATTCATATAGAAAATTTGAAGAATATTTCAAATATCTATTTTATTTCAGAAAAATATATTAACAAAAAAGAGATTTTTAAGAAATGATTCTCTCTATTGTTTATTTATTATATGTTCATAACTAAAAAGACAAAGCAAAGTTGAAATTTTCAGTGAAAACCGAAACTTTTTAATTCTCTAAGAGAAGATAGTTATAGTTAATAATAAACTGTTCAAATAATTATGTTTGTTAACTTGTATTAGTTATTACCTCACAAAGTGAAAAGTTGACAAAACGTGGAAAATTTCGACAACAAAAATTGCAACTGTGAAACATTACTATGGGAGAAGATAGTTATAAACAATATTAATTTGTTCAAACAATTATATTTGTTAAATTACACTAATTATTAAGTCACTCTAAGCGAAAAGTTAACAAAAATTTAAATATTTTGGATAAACCACAAATTTCTGGCATTATTCAAAGAGAATATTATTAAAAATAATCATAAATTGTTTGAACAATTATGTTTGTCAACTTGAATTAATTATTACCTCACTCTAATTGAAAATTCGACAAAAAGTGGAAAATTTTAGACAAAAACTGCAACTTGCTAGCATTATTCTGAGAGAATGTTATTATAAATAATAATATATTGTTTAAATAATTATTTTTATTAAATTTAATTGATTATTGCCTCGCTCTAATTGAAAACTTAAAAATAAGTTAAAAATTCGGAAAAACCACGACTATTTAAATCTATCCTGGAAGAAAATTGCTAAAAACAATAATAAATTGTTCAAACAATTCATGCAAACTTCTAGTTATCAGTATAAAGTAGTATTCTATGGCTAATTGTGAAGAGAAATGTTGAGTTTCAACTCGATTCACCTAATAATGACGATTCTGAATAAAATGTACAAAAACGTCTTTTTTTCTTATGGGAAATACGTGCTAAACTTCATGGGGCTTGTGGAACCTATAAATATCATTTGTTTCAAAGCGCATTTGGGGAGGGGGTCGAACAAATTTGGGGGCTATATGCATGGAAATTCGAGAAAAAAAATTCCAATGCATTTTTAGACCACTTTAGTCTACAATAAGGGCCTTCCTAATTTATGATCGACTCACAAATTTCTACCTTCAGGTAGTTGTTCTGGATTAGAACAAAGCTATACTTATAATTGAATCTTTGGTGTGCTGAAACCTTGTTTCATGGCATGGCGTTGGCCTTTAAGTTTACTTAATTTTAAATGTGGAAATCTACAGTTTATTGCCTTTATTTTCACAGGTAACATGAAGAACGGACACCAGTTTATTATGCTACTCTATATATAATCCCTCGTTCTTTTTAGCCTCTGCACATATGAGCTTTCATATATTGTTTCTTGGGATTACCACAATTATATTCTCAATCGTGTATAACCGTTTATTTGATGCCACGGGCTATTAATGTGTATTAAAAAATGTGTAAATCTAAGGTCAATGCATTTTTGAAACAAGTAAATCAGTGGAAAGCCAGAGTTTTTTCGTATTTTTTGGACAGCTCTTAATATACAATTTTCAAATAAAACATTCTCACCTTATCTTTTTCCTTTTTTATTCTCCCTAAAAATTATTTTTTTATGTTTCATATATCATTATTTAAAATTTTTAAACGACTGTCAGATCAGACTGAAAGATCATAAATTCCTTACAAACTGCAAACTTCACACATTACATTTAAATTTATGAATTCGTTATACCAGCGAACATTTAAAAAAAATGATATAAATATTAAAGTACACGGAATTTGTTATTCCACCCTTGTCAGTACATATAATTGAAAATGGTTCACCCACAATTTATTGGATTTACTTTAAACTAATTTTATAAGAAGCCTTGGCTGTTAAATGATGATTTTTTTTTGCACTGTTATACCTAAATATTTTTAAATGTAAAAAGTTATTGCATTACAAAAGTAATGGAATATTTTATTAAATTTTCAATACTTGTATGTAACCATCTCTTAAATTCACGATATTTGTAGCTGAATTTTCCGAAATTTTTAATAAATCATCGAAATTATAACGATAGGCTATTAAGATAAGCATATGCCAGATAAGCATTGTTGGGCTACCCCAAGCTGTATTTTGTCCATACATATTTCGGGGTAAGTTACTTATATTGTAAAAGTAATTTGCGTAAAGTGCCATATTTGAACAATGTTTAACTCAGAAGATTAATTTGATCCGAATATTATTATTGTGAGAATCCAATTGATCTCTATCATCAATACAAGATGTCCCAAACTAAAGATTAATTAGATTCTTATTATCATAATATTGTAGTGGGTTATTAGAAAAATAATCCTACGAATCCTGGGACCATAAAAACAGCAAGTTTTGGAATTATGTATGTACAATACAGAAGACTGTATTGCTGCTCGGATAGGGTCATGTTTGGCATAAAACTGCCTTAGTTGTTTATACAACATATATATTTGGAAGTCGAAAATCGGCCTAGTGGTTTCAGGGACAATTTTATTTTTCGAATTTGTATCATAACTTCTTAAATAAATCCAAATATGAACCAAATACAACTCGGGAAACCTCAACCATGCTTATCTGGTTACGACATTTTCGTAAATTTACCTTGAAGTAAAACGTAAAAAATTTTACAAGTTAAGGAATTTTCAGATACAATTTACTACGGAAAATCGTAATTGTAAATGAAACTTACAAAATTTGTAATTTAATTTTCCAAAATTTATTTTCAATTTATGAAACTTGTAACTGAATTTTCCTAAACTTATTATAATTTTCCTAAAATGATAATAATTTTATGAAATTTATTATAATTTTATGAAACATGCAACAGCATAATAGGGTCATCCATATATGTATTATGTAACGCATTGAGAGAGAGAGGAGGGGGAGAGAGGGTTTAAGGTGCTTCCTCAGGCTCGATTTTTAGCCCATTTATTACAAATGACATGTTTCCTCCTACAAGGATGACTTGTTTGATGTATTATTTTAACCACGTAATCTCAATGGCATAATACACAACCTATTAGTGCCCCTTTTTTGAAAAATGGTCTAGTTTTTTTTAATTAATCGAAAATGTGATTCACTTATGCGCCTGGAAATGAGCAACCCGCCAACAGGAAAGTATCCATGATGAACTGAAAACAGGCGCTCCCCGTTTCAAGAGCGCCTGTTTTCGGTTCATCATGGATACTCTCCCGGTGGCGGGTTGCTCGTTTCCAGGCGCATAAATGAAGCACATTTTGGAATAATTAAAAAAAACAAAAAGACCATTTTTCAAAAAAAGGGCACTATAATAGGTTGTGTAGTATGCCATTGAGATTATGTGGTTAAAATATTACATTAAACAATTCATCCTTGTAGGAGGAAACATGTCATTTGTAATAAATGGGCTAAAAATCGAGCCTGAGGAAGCACCTTAAGAGGAGCTGTTCTGGTCCTGTTATGATGGGAAATCCTGTTATGTTCGAGAAATGTTACGTAACATTCTTTAAAATGTAATAATTTTTTTTAGTAGTAAATTAATAAAAGAGACTAGGCAGGAGTAAAAAAAAATAAAATAAAACAAATTTCAGTGTGTTCAAAAATTATTGCGAATTCTTTATGTGCACAGTTTTCGATAAAAAATAATAGTATACAATTATATTTTACAAAAAATAACTGTCGACCAAGTTAACATTTTTTTAAGTACCAAAAAAATTACATTTTTTTATTTGTTTAACAGGATACCTATTTTAACTTTTTTTCAAAATGTTTTTCCTGAAATTAGTACTGTTCGAGCGAAAGAAGCACATCAAATACTTTTCTTTAACAGAATAATATTTTTGATTATCTTACTTTAGGCGACTTCAAAGCAGTCAAAAAATTCAAAATTAATATCATTGAAGGTTGTAAAGTTTCTGAAAACGAAACGAGAAAAGATCATGTGGAAGACATTTTTTTATGTGAAATAAGTGTTCCGTTAACCAAATCAAAAAAATGTAATATTTTTAATATTTAAAAACACCCTGAGTTTATAAAAAATGATTTTTTCTAAAATATGATTTTATATTATTATTTTTGTTAACGAAAAAAGTTGTTTGTATGTATATTGAAAAAATGAGATTACTGAAAATTACATAACAAGGGGAGAGGTTCACTATCTATTGTTACGGTAGCGTGATAAGGGGAGAAGGAGTGTCCAAAAATCGTCCCAAAAAGCGTTACTTAAGATATATACAACCCCTAAGACTTCCGAAAATGTTCCGTAAAATTAAGGCAGAAGTTTTTAACAGAGCAAATATATTATCATTATAAATAAAACAAGTTTAGAAATTCAACGAACACCGTTAATTAAAAAAAAATTTAATCTGCAAAAATAATTGTACGCTAGGTAGACATTCTTGATCAAAACAAGCACATATCATCCCACTCTAACAGGGTGTCCAGTGGAGACCTAAGATAAAATTCCTTTACAAATTCACGTTACATGTCCATGTATCATGTTTCTAAAAAAATAGGCTTGTTAATGTATACAAACTAGGTATATGTAAAATCAAACTCAAGAGTTCAGCTTTGATTCTCCTCCTTTTGTTAGCAATTAAAATATCTTCTCAAATGTTGAATGATATTTAATACTGCTCCACGAAATATAATTCCTGTTTAACAGACTCGTTTTATCAACAGAAGAAAAAAAAACATCAGAAGAAAAGTAAGGAATTAAAAAAAAAAGATAAAATCAAGATTGAGCATTTTTAAATTGTGTTTATCTATTTTTCAATCCGAGTATTTTATCAGTCAATATTCTGAGGATTCAAAACTCTTTTTAAAACTAGATAGAAAAAAAAACATTGACTGTAATATTGAAAACAGGCTTATCAGCAAAAAGTCCTCAAAATGAAAACCATAAAGAATACATGGATGATCAAAACATTGTTTAAGGTTAGAGCAATTCCATGTCAAATCAACTGAAGAATTTAATCTATTGTTAGTAATTTTGATAAAAAATCTAGTATCGGTTCACTTAGGTGTTACAAAAGCTTTTGAATTTTTCAAAAATTATTTTATGGTATTTCTTTTAACACCCACGAGAATGGATAGTAGAAATTTCATCAAAAATACTAACAACAGATGAAATTTTCCAGATGATTTGATATGGAATTGTACGTCAGCTACAAAAAAAAAATAACTTAAATAAGAAATACAAAACTCAGTATTTTATTTTAATTTTTTTCACTTCTTACTTTTTTGTAGTGTTTTTTGTTATCAGTAAGAAGTTCCGAGGTATTTAAAATAATAATTTTTAAAGATATAGCTATGAAAGAAAAAATATAAAAACCCGTAAAAATGACTATGTGAAAAAACACGTTTCTTTAACTTTAACCTTAGATGTAACAAATATTTTTTTACGCTCAGCTATACTTTCTTCTAATCATACGTATATCAAATTTTTTTGTAGCGAATTTTTATCAGCAAAAAGTTCTTAAATGTATCAATAAAACCTCTTGTCATTTCTATGTTGAGGTGAAACGTTTTCTGTGGTACAGTGTATAAACACGAATGTTTGGAAAATTTTTCTAAACTTTCAAAAGAATAGAAAAATTTAATAACTATAAAAATGAGGAAATTAATTATTTTCTCAGACGCATTTTGATAACGCGCAAAAGATAATATTTATTTAGCTGTTAGTTGGTAATGAACTTTTTTATTTTCGTAACGAAACAACTAAGTAAACTTCGTAGTTTGTCAATGCTAATTATCAAGCTTATGTTTTTTCACGTATCTGAATTTTTTTGAACATTCCCAAGCCACTTTGTACTTTTTGGTAGAAAATTTATTAAGTTGCGGCGCTCTAAAAAAAGAAAATTTCCATGCTGCTCCACGTATGAAATGTAAGAAATTCCCGTTACAAAAATAAAATCCCGTACATTTCCCGCACCAATAAAATTTCCGTACAATTCCCGCTTTTCCCATACGCTGGACACCTTGTCTAAAGAGCAAAAAAACGGCCTAATAGGCCCACTTTATTTTTAAGAACAAAGCCAAATATTTTTCATTGTCTTGGCCAGTCGTCCCGAATTTTAGGGAAGACTAGACACAGCCTTTTAATAAATTTAGTACATCTCGTAAATTAGCGTTCTTGTTGCTTTCAAACTCACATTAATTTTTCACAGATAATTTCATTAGAATTAAAAAATTTTGTTTGACTTCTGATTTATAATTATTCAATTCAAACCGCTGCAATATGATATTGAAATTTAAATATACTTGACTTTAAATAATTTATTCTTTAATAATAGTCAACATTTTTAATCTGTAATTAGAACAGTTTTTTCAGGTTATAGGGAAATAAATATTGACAAAAATGAGGCACAATACTCTTAATAGGTAGTTTGTCAATTACGCCTTAGTATTGGAGAAATATTAAAAATACATGGACATATTATATATGAAAGAAAAATGTTAAGTGTTTAGACTTACCAGACTTACTCCAAATTCTTACTTATAATATAAAAGTGGGGTTATTTTCTTTCCAGACATCAAATTTCTTCCAACTTCTGTAAATTTTCAAATTTAGGTATCCAGTAGAAATATTTTCTAACGATATTTCATTATCCGAATAAAAAATCTGTTGAATCATGTAACAATTTCATGAAAAATACTTTTTAACAAGCACTCAGCACATGTGCTTCGTGGGTGCACCCACTTACCCAGATAAAGCATCTGTTATTTGTTTATGTTATGATTACAGAACTGATACAGAACCTCAAGGATCTCACGAGTGGATCTGTGTCGAGGACTCCCTCCACCTGCCACCACTCTGCCAGTCCGCCGCATTAGGTTTTTCATGTAGTGACGTCAGCTGGCAATATGTCTGCACGCCGAGGGCCAAGCAATAATACCAATAGAAATAAATAGACCTTTTCATCTTGAATAATTCGAACCTTATAGGGACCCTAGAATAGTAGAGCATATACATGTTACAGATGCTAGAAAAATAGGGGCTCTTCACTCGATTGCAGATCCTCAACTTGCGGGCTTGCGCACCCTTCTAGAAATAATCGATTGGACACGATTCATAACGATTAAGAGTGATCAAAAGTTGAATCGGTTTGAATTGTTGCTAATTGTGTCAATTGTTTCGAATCGGGTTGAATTGAGTAAATATACTTGCCTGCAGTGCGCCATCTGTAGTTTTCGTTTGTAACACACATGACGCGCACGTGTTTTATAGGTTGGAAATTAAATTTTTAACAATTCAACAAAAATTTCAAGTATAAAAAATAGAATGTTTGTTCAGGCGGTAAACCGAATGAAAAGTCGAAATTATGTGGGCTAACGGTACGTAAAAATCATGCCATCTAACGATGTGACAGTGATATAGTGTGTTTATCAAGTATAGGCAGTACTATATTATTGTAAAACGTTTATTTACTTCTTTTTAAATTCATATTGTTCACATTTTTTTTGTTTGAAAGCGTAAAAAACCGCTTGTAAATAATTATCGCAATATCAAAATGCTGTAGTGACAACTTAACCTCTGATTCGGAATAATGGATACCCAATTAAAAACGATTGGAATCATTAGAACGTAGGATGGCGCCAATATTTTGAAACTAGGACTAAATAAAGTGTAGGTAACTCATTAAATTCTTTTAATTTTTAGTAGAAAAACTTATCCAATCGTTTTAAATGTCTTGCAGCATAGCAATTTTGAATTTATAAATAAGTTTGATTTGAAATTCTCGAAAATTTCTAGTTTTAAATATTTAAAATACTCAATTTTGAATATTTCAAATAATTTGGTTTGCAATGCCTAATCTTAAAATCTTTGAATTTTAAAGGTTTCAAATTTTTTATTTTATAGTATTAGATTGTTCAGAAGGCTTTATGTAATTAAAAATTTAAATAAATTAACAATAATTTACAGAAATGGACTTGGAGATTTAACTATTTAAGAACTGTTACAGATTGAACTAAAAATTGTAGTATTTACAGGTGAAATAGTTCAAAATTGTATTAAATACATGCAGGAATCATCGCAACAACTGGTTTTCCTTCCCCAAGCACAGACATTTTCAAGGGCGGACGATTTCAAATTCCCGGTCAAGTTTTTCAATTTTCCCAGTCAACTAAAAGTAACATATTCCTATTTGCCGCAAAACGCAAACATTCATTTTAATTCATGACGTTCATTCTGAACATCATTTAACACAACAAGCAGAACATTGCAAAATAAATTAATTTTCAAAAAATACTTAAATTTTCCACTAAAAATATCAATTTTTTACAAACAAAAAAAATGAAATAGTTAAACTTTTAGTTGAAAAAATTAATTTTCAACCAAACAGTTGAATTTTCAACCACAGTGATGAATTTTCAAATAAAATTATGAATCTTCAACTGAATAGGTAAATTAAAATAAAGTTTCAACTAAAATTATGAATATTTAACTGGAACACTTGAATTTTCAACCAAAAGATGAATGTTTAAACCAGAAGATTAATTTTCAAATAAAAAGAATTATTTTGTACAAAAAATACAATTTTTCAACAAAATACATGAATTTTTAACAAAATAGTTGAATTGTTGATTAAAGAAGACAAATTTTCAACCAAATAGTTGAATTTTCAACCAAATAGTTGAATTTTGAACCAAAAAAATAATAATTTTTAACCAAAAATGGAATAGTAACATTTTTAGGAAAAAAAAATTAATTTTAAAACAAACATAAGAGTTTTTAGTTAAAACAATGAATATTCAACTGAAACAGTTGAATTTTCAAGCAAAAAAATTAATTTTTACTAAAAAATATAACTTATCAACCAAAACTTAAATAATTAAATTTCGATTTAAAAAAATTAATGTTTAACCAAACAAACGAAGTGATGAATTTCCAAATAAAATTGTAAATATTTAACTGAAATAGTTGAATTTTAAACCAGACCGATGAATTTTGTACTGAAATGATGAATCTTTAACTAGAATAATTGAATTTTGGACCAAGAAGATGAATTTCTACCAAAAGACGAATTTCCAACTAAAAAAGATAATTTTTCTACCGAAAATGGAATAAATAAATTTTTAGGCAAAAAAAGCAAGTTCAAAAAAAGAGAAGAATTTTTAACTAAAATTATGGAATATTTAACTGGAATAATAGTTACATTTCCATTTAAAAAAAAAAATAATTTTCAACCAAAAAACATTCAAAGAAAAAGAATAATTGAATTTTAAGCCAAAAAGATGAATTTTCAGTAATAAAGATTATTTTTTTACAAAAAAAGTCAAATTTTCCACAAAGTACATACATTTTCAAACAAATAGTTTAATTTTTTAATGCAAAATATCGATTTTCAACGAAATAGTTGAAGTTTCACCAGAAAAAGATGAATTTTAAATTAAAATGATGAATCTTCCAAGTGAGGGTGATGAATTAACAAGTAAAAATGCTAATATCCGTAGGATATTAGAAGATGAAAAAGAATCTGAATAGCTTTACTCTCAGTTAATTTTAATTGTTCTGTACCTAAAATACTTTAAGTAATTTATTTAATAAATTACACGTTTTTCATACAAAATTATAGACAATGAAATGCATAATTTAATGAAAAAACTTCTCCACATTGGCAAATTTGTTGATAACAGCACTCTCAGCTCGCGGAAATTATTACAAAACATTTATTTAATTTTTTTCATGAACATATTGCTTAAAATGTGTTGTCTCGAAAAAAAGTAAATAAACGTTTTCAAATAATTCCCGCGAGACAAAAGTGCTGCCATCAAATTGCCACTTCATAACCTCGAAATCCTACTACCGATTGGCTTGATTGGGAACGATTGGGAACGATTGAAACTTTGCAACACTCAATCGTTCCCAATCGTGCACACACGATTAGAAACAATTCAAATTTCGTTCTATCAGATTGTATTGTGCTTTACTTTTTTTAAGGCCTGAAAAGAAAGAACGAGTTCGTTAAACAGCTATTTTGGATAAAAATTCAAAAAGTTAGAGCATTTTCCAAATTTGTTAGACCATTTCTTTCAAGATTTAGAAATTCTATGTACGGCTATTCATAGTATTCAGAAACTCGAACCATTTATCCTCATGACTTTTTTTGATAAAAATAAAATGAGTCTCATGGATCCATATTAGCAGAGCAGCGGTTATGCGGAGTAGTTTTTTCGACCAATCAGCTGATGCAGGGAATTTGCTGAAAAGTGTTCCGAAAGTAATAAGTTCGAGCCGCGAAGTGACTAGGGAATTATAGTTTAGCGTATGCGCTCGTGATGTTTCCGAATATTTGAAAAGTGAAAATGGAAATTGGTGGTAATAATATTTTTTATGACACTTGCATGATTTCAGCCCTTTTCGACGCCTATGAAGCGGGGCTAAAACTCTACTTTTTACTCCCTAGGGACTAAAAAGTGACGTCAGAGGTGAATAATGAAAATTAAACATCTATGATCTCGCATTTTACGATTATCAGCCCACTCACCGTAAAAACTGTGAGGAAATTTTGGTTGCAGATAATAGAATTTTGCGGTTACACCAGAGTCTCACTATTTGAACGCGCGATCGCACGCGTTATATGAATTCCTAGAATTGCTGGTCCCCGCAGTTTCCCAGGGGCAGGACGAGAGACGGTTGCGACTCCGCCTCTGAAGGGACGCATGCACTAATACGCAGTCAAGTAGATTGCGCAATATTATGGAAACTGTTCAGGCGGCCCTAGCTATTTACGTTTCACTATATGCGCTATATGAACAAGGCTATTTTCAGGCAACCCCCGAGATTGTTCATCTATCGAGACTCTGGTGTATTTATGGAAAAATACCATGTATTACTGATCAAATTGCCGTAAATTACCGAAAATTTTCATATATTTCTAGAAATTTATGGAAATTTTTAAAAATGAATTTTGGGTAATTTATGGTAATTTACCATATTTACCTGTAAAATTACCATGAATTACCAAAAATTTCATAAATTTCCGGAAACTTATGGAAATTTTTGAAAATGACTTTTGGGTAATTTATGGTAAGTTACCATATTTCCTGGTAAAATTACCATTAATGACCGAAAGTTTTCATAAATTTCCGGAAATTTATGGAAATTTTGAAAAATGAATTTTTGGTAATTTATGGTAAGTTACCATATTTACCGGTAAAATTACCACGAATGACTGAAAATTTCCGGAAATTTATGGAAATTTTTAAAAAATAATTTCGGGTAATTTATAGTAAGTTACCATATTTACCTGTAAAATTACCATAAATGACCGAAAATTTCCATAAATTTCCGCAAATTTATAGACATGTCTAAATTGAATTTTGGGAAATTTATGGTAAGTTACCATAAATCACCTCTAAAATTACCGCAAATTACCAAACATTTACGCTAATTTTTTCATTGAATTTTTGATAATTTGGAATAAGTTAATATAAATTTCATGCTTCTTCACTGAAAATCTAATATGGACTGAAATCATGACTGTATTTCGAAAAATGTCTGAAATCATCCATTTGTTATAAAAAATATCTTATGCGCCAAGGGGGGTGCATAATATACTATTTCAAAATAACTAACAACGACGGGAATCAATCTGTGGTAAGTATTGATATAATAAAATAGAATATTACTATGTTGTTGTCGATAATTTGTGCAAAGAAACTAAATGTGCGGTGTTATAAACATATGTTAAAGCTGTGATGGGTAAGCTAACCAACAAAAAGAAACTTGCAGCTTTTGCAAAAAGTATCTGAAAATAGAATAATTTCGTGAACGGTTCAAAAGAAATATATAAGTCCTGAATTTATTGACGCAGTGGCGCATGAATATACTGCAAATTCCATATTACCTAAGTTTCATTTGACCGAAAATCAAGTTGCCGAACAATAATTTTTATTTTGTCGAATTGTCAACTGACATAACCTCTATTTGTCCTAAATACCAATTATCATAATTTCTATTATACCGAATTCTCATATGGTATAATTTTCGAATTTTCATTTACCATAATATTTACTTTTGTCCTAATTTTAATTTAATATAATTTTTGTTTTTCCGAATTTGTATTCGACATAAATGCCATTTTTCCGAATTTCCACATAACCTAATATTCACTTGGTGAATTTCTATTTGTCATATTTTACATTTATGCGAATTATCATTTGTCATAAATTTCATTTTCCCGAATTTTCATTTATCCTAATGTCTAGGTATTCGAACTGGCATGCGCCATAATTTCCATGTCACAGAAATGTCATTTGTCCTACCCAGCCCTATCCGACTTCCAAGCTTTTGCATGGATGGCATCCGTAATTATATACTTCCAAGCGGTAGTACCAAAAAGATCCGACAGAGAGCGCCACTACTGCCTCTACACAGTTTAACAGTATCTGTGATGGGATAATAATGTGAATAACTAAAATAATGTTTTTTTTTTCTCTACAAAATAAATGTTGAATCTATTAAAATAGATTCAAAGACTTTCAATAATAATTTTCACGAAAAATATCTGAGGAAATAGTGATAGCGATAGAGAAAATAGTTAAAAATACATATGGTTTTCCACACAGTGTCAAAGTATATAAAGATTGAATTATTCATAATTAATAATAATGTAATTACCTGAAAAATGTATCAATTCTAAAAATTGATGCTATTACAATTCATAATTTGTATTGGTAATGAAACAAAAGTATTTTCATTGTCTTGTTTTCATAATTAAAAAAAAGTGCACATCTTTTTGAAAAAAAATATGTTACTAAACATTTTATTGCAACTTTTGTTGTTTTTCCATAAATTTAATTTGTTCATTTTCAATTATATTTTTTAGCTTTTTAACTTAAAATGCATATCCCAGCGTAGGGTGGTTCCAAATAAATTTTTAGAAATAATTTAGGCGAAAAATTTTGTTAAATAAAGTGTTATTGTAGCTTGTGTCCTTTTACCAAAAAGTTGATTTTTTATTTTTAATATGTTCTTATAACAAGAGTTTATAATAAATTTGTAGATATTTCTTGGTTGAACAACTTTTGTCTTTTCATTTTCTTCGTCTCTTGTGTCGTTTTTCCAAAAATTTAATTTTTTTATTTATAATCTTACTTTTTACGATTAAAAGAAAATTTACTGGCCCTATCTAAAAATTACTAATAACAAATTTGTAAATTCATTTTGGTGGAACAACTTTTGTCTATTAATTTTTTTTTTCGTACCTTGTGTCGTTTTTCAAAAAAAAAAAAATTATTTTGAATGTTATTTTTTACGATTAAAACAAAAACTACGCGTCCTATCAAAAAACTATTGAGGACAAATTTAATGAGTTTTCATTCTTTTTTGGAAAAGCAACTTTTTTCTATTCATTTTTTTAATAAATGTCGTTTGTCCAAAAATTTAATTTTTTTATTGTGAATATTATTTTTTACGATTAAAACAAAAACTACGCATCTTATCAAGAAATGGATGGTACCAAATTTGTAGATATTTCTTGGGTGCATAATTTTTGTTTTCTCATATTTCTTCGTATCTTGTACAGTTGGATGGCAAAATGGAATTTTTGATTTTTTTTGTGACATCAAAATTTGAATTTTCGATTTTTCATGAAAATTCAAAAAGTTGTTATGATAATCTTGTCGTAATTTTATAAAACAACTTTTTTCTTCTCTTGACTTTTTTCATATCGTTGTAACTCGGATAATTTTCCTTTCATCGAAAAAAGTCATAAGGATAAATTGTTCAAGTTTCCGAGTACTACGAACAGCCGTACATAGAATTTTTAAACCTATAAAAAAATGGTCTAAAAAAATTTGAAAATGCACAATCCAATCCGAGTAGTTTTTAAAAAGTTATCCGATATACAGACAATGACAACAACAACAACGACAACGATAGACACCGACGTAAAAACTATTTTTTCTGACTTAGGGGGCCTCAAAACATCGACATTTGATGGAATCCGCGAAAGCCATTTTTCGCATAAAACCAACACCTTCTCATTATGATGAGAATGTAAAAACATGTTTTTTTTTCATTAAATGATAATAATTTCAAGAAATATACATGCTAAAAATTTGAAAAAAATTATTGCTCCGTTAAGATTGTAACTAAATTGTAACTGAAATTGTTAATACAGTTTAAAAAAATTATTGCATCAAAAAATGATAGTTTGAAAAAATCCTTTTACCGCAATATTCATTTGATTTTTAAATAATAAAAATATCTAGTTCTGCACTGCAACCTTTCAAAATTTATTATTGCAGCTCGCAATGTACGTGGAGAGGCATTTTAGTTACAGTTGGATTTTTTTACCAAACATTGTATTTTGCCAACAAAAAGATTGAGGAAAATAATAATTATTATTTTCGTTCATATTAAACTGAATCTTCTAAATCAATGTTTTGACATTTCTTTGAGCTTAGAGTAGAGTCAAATTCCATTTGCTCATTAGAAAGAATTTAATTTAAATAATTTTTTACTATATTTTTGTGATAAATTTCTTCTCCTTAATATAGGCTGTGAATAATCTTTCCTCGGAATCGCCTTTTCCCATTATGGTAGTCTATTTGCTTCAGATGGAACCGTAAAATGATGGCACTTTTCTTTATTAGGGACATTTTAATACTAAATATTACTATTCAATAAGAGCCCATAACAGATACTGTTAAACTGTGTAGAGGCAGTAGTGGCGCTCTCTGGCGGGTTTTTTGGTACTACCACTTGGAAGTATATATTTACGGATATCATTTCATGGAGTCGGATAGGGCTGGTCTTACCAGACTTCCGTTCAGTCTCGAAGTAGTTATTTCCCATCTAGATGTATTTAGTCTGACCGGTAAGTCAGGTGAAGATGGCGCTGTGAAACACTTCCTACTACAGAGGGTCCAGAGACAATGTGGCAACCTAGCCGGATGTCGCCAT
>CAKNYM010050961.1:41457-83920 GCA_932195095.1 Andricus curvator
GCCCTTTTTTGAATTTCGCGCCTAATGTATTTGGTATCGTAGGAAGTGTTCCACAGCGCCATCTTCACCTGAGTTAGCGGCCAGACTAAATACATCTAGATGGGAAACAACTACTTCGAATCTGAACGGAAGTGTGGTAGGACCAATGAAATTTCTGTGACATGGAAATTATGGCGCATGCCAGTTCGGATACCTAGACATTAGGATAAATGAAAATTAGGGAAAATGAAATATATGACAAATGATAATTCGGATAAATGTAAAATATGACAAATAGAAATTCGTCCAAATGAATATTAGGTTATGCGAAAATTCGGAAAAATGACATTTAAATCGAATACAAATTCGGCAAAACAAAAATTAGATTAAATTAAAATTAAGATAATTAAATATTATAGTGAATAAAAATTCGAAAATTATGTGATACGAGAATTCGGTATAATAGAAATTATGATAATTGGTAGTTAGAACAAATAGAGGTTATGTGAGTTGACAATTCGACAAAATAAAAATTTTAATAAATGTTTGTTCGGCAACTTGATTTTCGGTCAAATGAAACTTAGGTAATATGGAATTTGGGGTATATTAATGCACCTCATTGATGCAATATTTTCCAGAAAAATTGTTAAGAAATTGGTTTTCTGTACTTGACATGCAGGTTATAATCTACGTGATTATCCTGCAGTAATTGTTATTATCGTTTCAAATGAAAAAACAATTTTTTAGAAACTGTTCTCTTCTGTTGTCAATAATTATTTATTTTGAATTGATATAATAACTAATCCGATATAATAAATATTTTTATATAATTTTGTATTTTTATATAATTTTGTATTTCACTTATCTCGTTTTTTTGTTACATGATTTCAGGAATAAGAACTTCACAAAGGACGAGGAGAAGAACCGTGTTCATCTCGTTGAGAAATAATAATTGTTCATTAGAATCGACCTAGAAGTATGTGGTCAGCTTATAAGTTGCTTATGATCATGAGAAAATGAACGTATGAGAAGAAAGTTTTTGAAATAGACTTCGTGTATTACTGATTAGCATATTTATTTCAATTTATGTCAAATCTCACTATTGTTTTAACTGGAATAAAAGAATTTTTCGCACATTTTTGTAGACAGTCATTACTTCGCATGTGAACAGTTATGTGATAAATAGTTCATTAATGTATCACCTGTATGAATTAGATTGAAGAACTGAATAGTAATTATTATTTCTACCCCCTCCTCCACACTGAAAAGAGACTATCTGGAAAAATTATAATACGGAATTTTTGTTTTTAATTGAAAAATTGTAGTACGGAATTGATCTATTGTGATACGAAATATTAAAAACTTTCCACATATAATTCAACAGGAGAATTCTAAGGTAAATTGTTATTCAGCATTTTCTGTGGAATTCGCTCTATCGAATGATTTGTATACATACCATTGCAAAGATTTGTTTGAATTTTAAAATTAATTCGGCAGATATAAATTTTTTAGGCTGTGTCTAGTCGTCCTGAAAAAATGGGGAAGTTGGAAAAGGGGTTTGACAGTCCGGACATTAATTCTGCCGCCTGATTAACGGTAGGATTAATTGTCACAATTTTCAATACGACATATACATATTTAATTGCATTTTTGACCAGAAATCTAAAAGTTATTCTGACCGTTAATCACGCTATAATTATTCCGAACCTTTATAATATTCAGACAGTAAATCCAAACCTAAATGATGTTTCAGTTTCATGAACCTACGATCCAACGTATTTATTTAAGGTCTGATTTACGCAATCAGATTTCGAGTGGGATATTTTTAGTATGGAATTTCACTAGACAGTTTTTCATAATATTACTTTGTTCCAGATTTGTAACCATTTGTTGATTGAATAAACATTTTTTACAGTATAGCTATCAATAATTTCATTTTAATAAAAACCAACTAATAGAATTGTAGACTGTCTTTTAAGAAACAAAATGATCTATTGATCATAAGATCGAATAAAAATCTAAACTTGTTTATGAGACTAAAGAAAAAACAGGAACTGTAAAATATATCTACTATTCACATAATGGCCCGAATTATCCTTTTTCCCAAGAAGTAAATAATCAGTTGGTGAGTTTATGATAAGGATGCCCAATAAACATTACCGCCAAAAAAAATATCGACGTAGAGGTTATATTTTTGTTGACATTGCTTCTAGAGAAGTATTGTAATGTTCAATATAAAAGCTTGGATATTTTTCATCTTATTTATTTGAATTTAGAAACATAAACTTTTGCTTCATTCTTATTTCTTGTAATGCTTTTCCTAATGAATACAAGGAAACTTTTTCTAGTCCGCTAATTTGTAATCTGCATATCTCGAAACCGATCTATACCATGGTGCATATTAGCCAAGTGCGGAGTAGAAGCCTGCCAATACGAATGCCTTTTCTTGTATACATTGTTTTTTGGTTTTCCTTGAAACAGTGCGTTATTGGCAGCCTCCTAAATGTCCAAATCTGTAAACCTTAAAATGTACGGTCATGGGACAGATAGGTAGTAAAGTGTGTTGATTAGCAGATTAGCAGAATTCAGAATATTCAAGAAATTTCAGAAATTGAAAATATTCTAAAAATTCAGGGAATTCAAGAAATTCAGAGAAGTTAAATATTTCAGGACATTCAGAAATGCAGAAAATTTCAGGGATTTTCGAACATTTGTGCAATTCAAGAAATTCAAAGAATTTCAGCAAATTCAGAACATTCAAAGAATTCAAGAAGTTCAGAATATGCAAGGATTTAAGGCAATTCAGAAAAATCAAAGATTTATGAAAATTCAACGAATTCCGAGATTTTCACTTTAGAGAATTCAAGGAATTTATGGAATTCCGAATATTCCAGGAATTCAAAATATTCAAGGAATTCAGGGACTTCAGCATATTCAAGGAATTTAGGGAATTCAGGATATTGATGGAATTCAGGATATTCAAGAAAAAATCAAGGATTTTAGAGAATTTAGAGATTTTCAAGTATTACAGAGCAATTACAGAATGGAGAGAATTCAAGAAACTCAGAATATTGAAGGAATTCAGGGAATTGATAGAATGGCAGGGATTTCAGAGCATTAAAGGAATTCAAAACATTCATGAAATTGAAGATTTCACAGAATGCAGGTAATACTGAAAATTTGGGGAATTTCAGGAATTCAGGCGATTCAGAGAAAATTTAAAGAATTTAAGAAATTCAGGGAAATCATATTCAGTTTCTTTGCACAAATTATTTGTTATTGCTCATTTTGAAAATTATTATAACCACCAATTTCCTTTTTCACTTTTCAAACACTTTTCAAATATTCAGAAACATCACGAGCGCAAACGCTAAACTATTCCCTAGTCCCTGCGCGGCTCGAACTTATCACTTTCGGAACACTTTTCAGCAAATTCCCTGCTATCATCTGATTGGTCGAAAAACCTGATCCGCAAATCCGCTACTCTGGTAATATGTATCCATGGGACTGCGTCCTGACAGAGTTATAGCATTTTCAAAATCCAAAAAACAAACGAAAATTATCATTCTAAGCCAAACAACGCACGATATTAAAAAAAGTCAAGAGAAGAAAAACGTTGATTTTTGAAAGCCCTATAAGATTATCATAATAACTTTTGAATTTTTTCGAAAAATCGAAAATTCAAAAGAATCTACAAATTTGTTATTAATCACCTTTTTATAGAACATGAATTTTTTGTTTTACATATTCATAAAAAACAGTAAATATAAAAAAATTCAATTTTTAGACAAACGACACAAGCTACGAAAAAAAATAATGAGACAAAAGTTGTTCACCCAAAAAAAGAGCTACAAATTTGTTATTGATTATTTTTTGATAGGATGCGTAGTTTTTGTTTTATTCGAAAAACAACATAAAAATTAAAAAATTAAATTTTTCAACTAACGACACAAGCTATGAAAAAAATGAATAGCCAAAAGTTGCTCTTCCAAAAAAGAGTAAAAACTCATCTGCTTTTGTCATCAATAATTTTTTGATAGGGCGCGCAGTTTTTGTTTTAATCGTAAAAGAACATTAAAAATAAAAAAATAAATTTCTTCTGAAAAACGACACAAGGTACGAAAAAAAAATTTATAGAAAAATGTTCTTCACCCAAAAAGGATCTATAAATTTGTTATTAATAATTGTCAGATAGGAGGAGTAGATTTTCTTTTAATCGTAAAAAATAAGACTTAAAAAAAATAATTTTTTTTGGAAAAACGACACAAGGGACGAGAAAAATGAAAGAACAAAAGTTGTTCAACCAAAAAATATCTACAATTTTGTTATAAACTCTTGTTATAAAAATATATTGAAAATTAAAAAATCAACTTTTTGGAAAAAGGACACAAGCTACAATAACATTTTATTCAACAAAACTTTTCGCCTAAATTATATTTACAAATTTGCTTAGAATGACCTTACGCTAGGATGCGTATTTTTAGTGTAAATCGTAAAAAATAACATTGAAAATAAATAAATTAAATTTATAGAAAAACGACACAAGTTGCAATAAAAGATTGGATAACAATTTGCAAATATTAAAGTAATCATGAAAAATGAAATTTGTACTTCATTTTGTAATATCTGAATAAGCAGCCCTAGCCCGAGGTACAGCAATAAATATAATATACATTTGATATAATAGAGTTGAACTCTTCTATATTAATGCTAGGTAGTTGCGGTTTTTCTGGAATTTTTAAACTTTTTTTCATTTTTTCACTCAGAGTGAGGCAATATTCAATGAAATTTAACAAACATACTTGTTTCATTAAATTATTATCGTTTATAACTAACTTGTCCTATATTAATGCGTTGCGTTGCGGTTTTTTCTAACAAATTTAATGTCTTGTCCACTTTTTACTTAGTAAGATAATAATTAATGCAAGTTAACAAAACATAAATGTTTAAACGCTTATTATGGTTCATAACTATCTTTTCGTAATTTTTCAGATTTTCTTTAACTTTTAGTTAGGAACAAAGGTGGGCGTCCGCTTTAAAAGGTTCCTACTGACCGGCATAGAGTTACATACATCATACAGAATCATATAGCCGGACAAGTTCCTGGAATTTTAAGCTCAAGACGAACCCTCTAGGTTGAAAAACGAGTCGCCGGGGCATTTTTGAAGTTGAAACTTCGAAAAACCGCTTTTCGAGTTGGCGAGAGCCATAAGCGCACATGTTACACTTTTTCTTTGAAAATGAAATATACCCATTTCCGCTTGCTTTCAAGATATAAATATAGTGTCAAAAGATTCAGTATAGGTCTTAATATTATTCCCCACTTAAATCTGAAAATAATCATTTTGCACCTAGAACCGCCCACAAGGGCCTTTTTCTTGCGGACGTCCACAAATAATCAATATTAATATTAATTTAAACAAAAAGGCTCTGAAGGAAAATTCATATTTAATATGATTTATATAGAAAATTAGAAGGATATTTCAAATATCTATTTTATTTCAGACAAATATAATCACAAAAAAGAAAGACATTGTTTAAGAAATGATTCTCTCTATTGTTTATATATTATATGTTCATAACGAAAAAGACAAAGCAAAGTAAAAAATTTCAGAAAAAAACGCAACTTTCTAATTATTTGAAAGAAGACAGGTATAATCGAAGTAGAATAGCGTATTTATTGTTCAAACATATCATCGTAACTTTTTTCCCAGGTGCTTCGGACCCTAAGACAGGTATAATCAATAATAAACTGTTTAAACAATTATGGTTGTTCACTTGCATTAGTTATTACCTCACAAAGTGAAAAGTTGACAAAAAGTGGAAAATTTCAGAAAAAGCCGCAACTACCCGTGCGGAAATTTAAATCCGGGCACTATAAGGTCCTGAAAGGATTGCCGTATTATATTTAAGGTCCGGATAAGTAAATCCTATCAGGCCCTTATGGTGTTCCGTCACGCTCGGAATTAAAAGGGCCGTAATTGGCTACCTTATAAGGTCCATGTCAGGCAGCCTTTTTTGTACCTTTAAAATAATTAAGGTCCTTTGCAGGGCCGTCATTATTTCGTATCGAATCCCTTACTTATTTTTCAAATGAGAATGAAATAAATATAAAAATATGTATGCTGACTTCCAAAGGTGATGTTTTATTAAAATACATATTATTATGTACAATAATGTATATTAAAATCTTTTTCAATTCTGTCAAGTATTATAAAATTTTCCGTATCCGTACAGCGCGCGTACACAGTCGCGACTAACAAAAATTATACAACCGAGATATTCACATTAGGGATATCTCGCAGCAGCAAAAGAGTCAGCTCGACCGTAAGTGCAATAGAAGAGCCTCGCCCTAAAGTCACCACCTTTTTTATCACGATAGCACGAAGGAATAGTAAGGAGTGGTATCACCCTATGTGTTTGGTGAGCAGAGGTGGGACAAGCGACGTCCAAGAATTCGTTAATGCTTGCCACAAATGAAAACTCGTATGCACGGTCGTGCACATGCGCAGAGCTGTTTTCGCAGTCACGTGTTATACCCACTCCCCTAACTTATATTTTGACATCTCGATGCATATGCAGGTTATGTTCGTTTGTGTTTTTATTTTGTTGGGTGTATATCACGTTCCTGAATTAAAATCGAGAAGGAAAATGGCATCAAAAATACGAAAAGGATCTAGAAAGTGTAAGTACTACAATAACATTATTATACTCATTTATGGATTACGTACGTAAGGGATAAAGTTAATTTCAGTGAAAAAAATATTGTAGGTTAATATGTGCAAAATTTTTATATTTTATGACCATTAAATAATTGCATGTGATTATCATTTTATAATAATGAAAATGTAAAAAATAATATAGGGGAAACCACCCTACAGTAGATAATGATTTACAGTAGATAATCTTAATTAAATGGAAAACTGACAAAAAATGTTCATTACTTTTGTTAGTAGAACGTTTCAGCAAGGATACTATATCTTCTGACGAAGTTTCATTGAAATTCTATAATTAATTAATGCGTTTTATTGAAACATTCACATTCACAATTTTATTTTACTAAACCGGCAGCACAGAAATGTTCAAAACAAAACACAAGTTCGAAACTTCAAACACGTGTTGACATCGTTGGCATGGCAACCACCAGTGCGCATGTGCACGACCGTGCATACGAGTTTTCATTCGTGGCAAGCATTAACGAATTCTTGGACGTCGCTGGTCCCACTCCCCACTTGCAGGGATACTACTCCTTACTATTACTTCGTGCACGATAGCATTTAAATGCCAAGTATGATTTTCGGCGCCTCGACTCCTGTCTTTTAGAGCCGTATTCATAGTCGTCAAGATCATCTCGAGTTCGGTCTCAAGATCGTGTCTCGATTCATAGTCACGCCTCGAGATGGCCGCCAAGTCGCGCCTCAAATCTCAGCTTGAGTAAGGCGGTCATGATTCATAGTCCATGCTTAAGAGCGTCTTGACGATTTATGTATTCACAGTCCTAATAAGACGATCTTATACAGTAAACAAGCATGACTTGTTCCAAGTCGAGTCCGGAGTTGACTTAAGAGAGTCTTGTGCGTCGAAAAAATGGATTTAATTGGGGATAATATTATTGATTATCACTAACCTTGTCCTTTGCTCATTGTAACAGTGATAACCAATAAACACCTAGAAATTTACAAAAAATCCGCTCACACGATTGCAGATCAGCAGATTGCATGCAGAAAGTTCACAAGAGTGAAAGAGACAGGCTGTTCTCCATCTCTTTCACTCTTGTGGACTTTCTGCATGCAATCTGCGGATTTGCAATCGTGTGAAAGACCCCTTATGATTGAACGAAATACAACAACGAATGCGCGCGGAAAACCATGTGATCCCGACTCCCGCGCGCTCAGTATTGTCATCGATTATAGAATTGAGTGAGAGAAGAAGCAACACCTCACATTTTCGATCCAGAAACAAGCATTCTGATTGGCGGATATATCGGAAAGTCTCGGAGGAACGTGGAATACGGAATAAGAACATCTCAAGCATTTCCTTCGTGAAGTCCGTGCTTAGGAAGAATTTCTTAGTCAAGACGATCTTATTTTTCGACTATGAATATGCATCATCTCAAGACTGTCTTGAGTGAATAAGACGATCTTGATCAAGGCGATCTCAAGCCTGTGACCAAGCTCGGACTATGAATACGCCCCTTAAACACTCGACGCGCCGTTTCGACTGTGAGAGAGGCAAATCGTTGCGCGCCCTGGCGCACCACAGCCGAACTTTTGCCCAAGGCGGCAAGATTCAAATCTTCAAATTTTAAATCAAATCTTTTTGTGTCAAATCTTTTATCCATGAATCGTGGTTTATCATTCATACCATTATGAGAGTTAGATATATGAATATACGAAATTATTTATTAAAGCTAGAATAAAATAATTATTTGTTCAACATAATACATAATAAATAATTTACGATATCAGAATTTGATTAATTATTATTTATAATGATTAATAATGCGATGAATTTGCAATATTATTATTTCAAGCATTTTACATAGCTGAGCACTGTAGATTATTGTTAAACTATTGTAAAAAAATCTAATATAATAGATGAAAAAAATTCAACATGAATTAATCTATTTTCTCCTTTTTTTACGAAAGTGACTATTAATCATTATCATTATTATGAAAAGTTTCAATAAACTGCGTCACTTAATAAAAAGGGCAATCTATCCGGGCTTTATTCGTACCTGATCAGGGCCGTAAATACGGCCTTTTATCAGATTGCCTTAATTAAAAATAAGGCTAGCCTATCCGGGCCTTATTTGGACCTGACCAGGACCGTTATATACATTTGTTAATCAGACAACCTTATCAGGGCCTGGTACGAGCCTTTTTTTAAATAAGGCTAAAAAAGGCATTTTCCGCACGGGTATCTAGCATTGCTATAGGAGAAGATGTTATAAACAATAGTTTGTTTAAATAATTATATTTATTAAATTTCACTAATTATTAACCCTTCGAGGACAACGTGGGGTGTATGACCACCCCAACGGAACAAAAAACGCATATTCGCTGTGTACAGGTTGCAGGAAGGCTTCCCGCTTTGAGTACCTTCTCCCTGACGCATTTTTTTTTCTTTTTTTTTCTTTTTTTTTTTCATTCTAGGTATTTGAGATTAAATCCAAGTATTTCTCGCAACCCGGAAATGCGCCATTAAAAATTTAAAGGCAAAAACAGAGTGGGGTGTGCAAACACCCCACGTTGCTCTATACGTCCCACGATTCCACGTTGTCCTCGAAGGGTTAAGTCACTCTAAGCGAAGTGAACAAAAATTGGAATATTCCAGAAAAAACCGCAAACTTCTGGCATTATTGAAAGAGACAATTATGTTTGTTAACTTGAATTAATTAGTTCCTCATTCTAATTGAAAATTCGATAAAAAATTGAAAAATTTAAGAAACAACTGTATACATTATTCTGAGAGAATATTATTATAAATAATAATAATAATTCATTTGAAATTTTATTTCTGTTAAATTCAATTGATTATTGCCTCGCTCTAATTGAAAAGTTGAAAAAAAGTTGAAAAATTCGGAAAAACCGCGACTTTTTAAATCTATTCTAAGAGAAAATTGCTGAAAATAATAATAAATTGTTCAAACAATTCATGCAAATTTCTACTTATGAGTTTAATGTAGTATTTAATGTATTATAAACAATTTGTGTTTTTAAACAACCGCAAAACAATTTTAATTAGCGCCAGAAACTCGTGGAACCCAATTTTTCACTTATGGGGGGTTTTGGGACCTTATAAAACAGACTTATGGGGGTGATATTTAAAAAAAAAGTTTCTATTTGTATTCTATATAGCTAATTGTGAGAAGAAATGTTGAGTTTCAACTCGATTCACCTAATATTGACGATTATGAATAAAATTTACAAAAACGTCTTTTTTTCTTATGGGAAATACGTGTTAAACTTCATGGGGCTTGCGGAATTTCTAAATATATTTTTTTTAACGCATTTGGCGGGGGGGGGGGGGGGGGACGAAAAATATTGAGGGCGATATGCATTCAAATACGAGAAAAAAATTTCCAATGCATTCTGAGTCCACTTTAGTCAACAATGAGGACTTTATGATGGACTCACGAATTTCTACCTTTCATGTAGTTGTTCTGGATTAGGACAAAGCTATACTTATAATTGAATCTTTGGTGTGCTAAAATCTTGTTTTATGACGTTCACCTTTGAGTTTACTTAATTTTAAATGTGGAAATCTACAGTTTACTGCCTTCATTTTGCAGGTAACATGAAGAATAGACGCACCAGTTTATTATGGTGTCTATACTCTATATAATCCCTCTTTATCATTAGCATTTATGGCAAATAACAGAGCTGTCAGAATATATACACGAACTGTTGTAAATAGAATGAAGTTTTCCAGTCTATAAGAGATATGTTATTATTATTATACCATTAAGCCATTTCCCTTTCGGGGTAGGCGTGACTTGCTCGGTTGGAAAATAGTAGTGTGTATATGGGTATATAGGTATAAGGTAGGTAGGTATATAGGTATGAGGTAGATAGGTATATAAGTGTTAGGTATAGATATTTTAGATTGATCTGGAATTCTCGTGTTATTTATTTAAATGACACGTTTATTCCGCAACACTGCTCCGACCCAGGTTGCTGATCAATCTCTCTAGCGATCACCCCAAGTGAAGAGCCTCACAAAATTGTTATGTATGGTTCTCCACTTGGGCCCATTAGTATCCAAGGTCTTTGTTTCAGGCGTCATTCATTCTACTGTCACTCTGTTTACAAACTATTTGTTGCCACACTTTTCTGTCCTGGCATACTACTCTAGCTTCCTTCACGTCCATGCATTTTTTCATGCAAGCTCTTGTGTTTCTATGGCTTCTTATGTCTCTACGGATTAATGTCTCATTTACAGATTCTAACCATTCTTTCGGCGGTCTACCTCTGGGCATTCTGCCATTTACTTTACCTTTATACACTTGTTTGGTCAGTCGTTCATCTTTCATTCTTTCAAGATGTCCGAACCATCTTAACTGATTTCTTTCCCATGTGTCAACTATTGTCTCTTTTGCACCACATTCTTTGAGGATGGTCTCGTTTCGGACTTTGTCCATCAGTGTTTTCCCGCATATTATGCGCAGAGGTTTCATGCCGATCGCGTTAATTTTACTCCTGTCCTTTTCTTGACTGGTCCATGTCTCGCTACCGTATAGTACAGTCGGTACGAATATAGAATTATGTATGGCCATTTTAGCTCTTTTTGATATGTTTTTATTTGTTAGGATGGACCCTGCTCTACCGATAACCTGCTTACCCTTATTTATGCGCCTATCTAACTCCCCATCTATTTTTCCGTCTAGTGAATAGACTACCTACATGTACGTACTTGTCAACTTGTTCTAATCTCTCATCATTTAGGACAATGTTGCATATTGTTTTCTCACTTTTTCCTTCAAACACCATGATTTTTGTTTTATTTACGTTAATTTTGAGGTCCATGTTTTTCATGCTTGTATTAAGTTTATTCAACATTCTTTGCAAGTCCTCGATTGATTCTGCCATAACAATCTTGTCATCTGCGAAAGCTAATCCACGTACCTTGACTGTTTGGAGATTTACACCTTCTTCGTCGAAGAGTGCAGTTCTTAGACACTTATCCATGAATATGATAAATAGCCACGAGGACATAACGCATCCTTGTTTCACGCCTTGCATAATATCGAACCAGTCACTCAGTTTCCCATTTACCCTTACACTCGCTTTACTACCTGTATATATTGTTTTTCTTGCTTGTAGGAGCCCTCCATTTACTCCGTACTCTTTGAGGACTTCCCAAAGTTTATTTCTATTTACCTTGTCGAATGCTTTTTCTAGGTCAATAAATGCACAGAAAACTTTCTTTCCTACTCTCAAGCTTTTTTCTATGATCTGTCTTAGGCTAAATATCTGATCTGTACATGATCTTCCTGGCATAAAACCACTTTGGACTTCCCATATCTTTTCTTCTGTGATTTCCATTACCCTACGAATAAGTATTTTTGAGTATATTTTACTTACGGTACTTAGTAGGCTGATACCTCTGTAATTACTGCAGTTGCTTTTATCTCCCTTTCTTTTGTATATTGGTACGATAATCGCTTTTTTCCAATCGTCTGGGACTTTCCCCGTCTCGATACATAAATTTATTAATTCGCACAACCTGTGAGGTATGTACTCGCCACCGTATTTAAGCATTTCAGCACTAATACTGTCTATGCCAGCAGCCTTACCGTTTTTCAAGTTCTTAATTATGTCTCGGACCTCAGTGACACAGACTTTTTCAATCGGGTTTTCTAATGCATTATGTTCTATGTCGCAGTTTTGTTGTCCTATATCTTCACCTCCTAATAGTTCTTTAAAAGAGTCTTTTAAAGCGTCTACTATCTCGTCTATATCATATAGCATTTCACCTTTGCTGTTTCTCATGCTGGCAAACTCTGTACTCTTACTTTCCTTTAACTGTTTATATAATAGTTTCATAATTCCTTCAAAGTAGTTTTGTATTTTGTTCTCTTCTTCTGTTCTGATTTTTTCTTTACTCTCCTTGACTAGTCGTTTCATTTTCCTCTTTTGCTGACTCACCAGTTTCTAAACATACACCAGGAGTGCGTAAACACGCGCAGCCATCGAGGCCAAACAAAATAGGTATTATAAAACTTCTAGCCACTCATCCGACGAGCTCGAGGCACACATACGAGCGCACACACGCACCGCGCGTTTGGGAGAGTGTGCGTGTGGGCCACGTACAGGCGAACCTACTTTCTAGTTCCCAGATTTGTCGGGCAAGCTCGTGAGTGCTCTGAGAATCTTTTCCCAATCACTCGTAATATTTTTGTGATTATTCACGTAAAAAAAAAGTGATGAACCGTTTTAGAATTTTCACATCGAGTTCGTAAATCTTTCTCAAAGTTCGCAGGTTATTTACGAAAATACATAAATATCCGATGAATTTTTCTCATATCCGAGACCTAGCTACTAGTTCTAGCCTGGACAGCATACCCTGAAGAACATAAAATATCTGGAGCCTGTGTCAGCGTACCCAGATTCAAAAATTACGAAAGTTTATCCTTCCATAGCGTGGGGCCAGACGGCTACTCGGAGGGATGATCCAGATCTGGACTTCGTTTTCTCTCTATCTACGTCGAGTGTCCCATGATTTTAAAAAAGCCAGCCATCTTGGTTATCATAGCAACCGTTCGCACCTCAGTCTTCACTCAAAAGAATTGAAATCATGAATTATGGCTATATTGTAAATCAATGTCAATAACTGCGAAAATTCTCAATATTCAAATGACGTGGGAGAAGCGGACACTGCTGACGCTATCCGTTTGTGCAAGTGCAACGTGTTAAGATCAACTTCGTGAAAATTGAAGTGTAAATATTTAGCAAAGATTTCGGATAGATTTAAAAGAGTGCACAAAGATTTAAATGATTTCACAAATATTATCAAATATTTTCAAAATATTTCAAATATTTCTCAAAGATTCCTTAAGATTTCAGAAAGATTTCACGAAGATTTCAATAATTTCCCCAAGATTTCACAGAGATTTCAAATATTTCACAAAGTTTTCAGATATATTTCCAAGAGTGCACAAATATTTCGACGATTTCCTAAAAATTAAAAAAAAAATTACAATGATTTGGGATAGATTTAAACAATTTTACAAATACTTCAATTATTTTACAAAGATTTCTGATAGTTTTCAAAGAGTGCACAAAGATTTAAATGATTTCCTAAAGATTTAAAAACATTCACAAATATTTCGCAAAGATTTCGGATTAGATTAAAAATATTTCACAAATACTTCAATTATTTCACAAAGATTTCTTATGGATTTCAAAGAGTGTACAAAGATTTCAATTATTTCCCGAAGATTTCACAAAGATTTCAATAATTTCACAAATATTATCAAATATTTTGAAAATATTTCAAATACTTAGCAAAGATTGGTAAAGACTTCAGAAAGATTTCACGAAGATTTCCCAGATATTATCAGATATTTCAAAAATATTTTAAATATTTCGCAAAGATTTCCAAAGATTTCACAAATGCTTCAATTATTTCACACAGATATCAGGTAGATTTTTGAAAAAATTCAAACGATTCGATAAATTTAATCATTTCATTTTTGAGCATGTAGAATATAGATAAACTATAGATATAACCAATAATTTTGATCCAAAATGGGTTTATTGTTTTGAATAAAATTTTAGTTTCATTTCGGTTACAGTTTGAACGTAATAATAATGTTTTTGAACCTATTAGCATAACAATTTCTTGAAATTATTGTCATTTAATGAAAAAGAAGCAGAATATTCTCTCTCTTTGTCCCCGATTGTTCCCAAAAAATGTGTATGCAACTGTTACGTCGCGAGCTTTAATTATCATTTTTTGGAATCGAATAACTTTTTTATCAAACTCTTTTTATTCTCTTCCAGCATATCTATATCTTGGGAGCAAGTTTTTTTTTCGCGTACAAAATGGAAAATTTAATTTTTAACCGGTATGCGTGTAGGTGATTTTGAAAACGCACGTAACTTTATTCTTCGTATTTTACATCCGTATTGAGAAACATAATACCTCGTAAGGTAATTTTAATTTTGTATTAACTACAAATGAACGTTTTCATCGCAATTGTCAACTTCCACATCAAATTCCTGTATCCTCGATCATTTTTGTTTAATAAAACTTTTTTGGCCTTAATTTAGAATAAATTCAGTTCGAGTGTGGACTTCCGTTGTATCTTAAAATAGTGATTTACATTTGACAGAATGTTTTTTCGGTATTTTGAAAAATTCTCTTATTCTTGGTTATGCAATTCGGTGCTACCATCCTTAATTGAGGAATGTATTCATAACAAACACGCCGGCTTCTTGGAGACATAGATATTGGTACAATTTGGTAGGTAAGATTTCATAGAAATGTTTAATATTATTTATAATTGTGTATACTTTCATAAACTGTCATACGAAAAAGGTGTAATTAGTTACGCATATTTGTACAATTTCGTGATTCTCAACGACAGAACGATAGTAAAAATTTCCTTTTCTTGAATTTTTGCGTTTTTTGTACACAGGCGTTAATCAAAAGCAACTACCCGTAACTTCATTCAAAATTTTTTAGTTCTCAAAGCTGAGATGTTTCCTCTGAGTATTCAATATATTCTAACAGAATTTTTAAATATTAAAATATATCATTTTGAAAGTCTCGGAAAAATAAAGTATCAAAAAGTTAAAATTGCCTTCTCTAGCAGACCGACTGAACGGAACGGATACGCTACAGCGTATCCCTATAGTATCCACATCGTATCCTCTCCATATCATGCAAGAAAAACTCATTAAAAAAGGAAGATGAACATTTAACTTGTTGAATTTCGGATTCTACGTGCAATTTCCGGTTAAAAGATCACGGAATAATTGCAATAGTTTTTCTTGCAACGTTAAAAACTTAAAAAAAATATTATACCTGTCATTATTGTGGGCTGAAAGCGCCATCAAACGCATCGTCGTTCAGTACTGCTATGTACTTACCCGATTATGGATGCGCTTGAAATCGCCTTCAGCCCACGTTGTCGATAGGTATTATATTTTTTTAAAGTTTTTAATGTTGCAAGAAAAACTATTGCAATTACTCCGTGATCTTCTAACGCAAAATTTCACGTAGAATCCGAATTTCAACAAGTTAAATGTTCATCTTGCTTTTTTAATGAGTTTTTCTTGCATGATACGGAAAGGATACGATGTAGATACTATAAGGACACGCTGTAGCGTATCCATTCCGTTCATTCGGTCCGCCAGGGAATTTGCACGAATTTTTGCGGTTTTTTTTTAAATACACGGAAATAAAACTCAACAACTCGCAATTTAATTCAAAGATTTTTTGTTTTTAAATCTGGAAAGATTCCTCTGAATTCAAACATAACTTTGAAAGTCTACGCGAACCAAAATATCAAAAAACAAAATTGACTCTTCTAGTTTTTGTGTGGCTCATTTTTTTAATAGACGGCAATGAAAGTCAACTGCTGTTAACTTCATTCAAAAATGTTTTGTTCTCAAATCTGAGAAATACGTTTCGCTAAGTTTCCTCTAAATATTATATATGTGTTGTAAACCAATTTTTAGGCATTGAAATTGTATTGTCAAAACTGTAAAAAAACGTATGCACTAATGAATATCAATATATTGCAGGGAAAATATGTTCACGTCACTTTAAGCTGGACAGTTATAAAGAAAAGTCAAAGGTGAACACCGTATTGAACGAAAATCCAAATTCATCCATAATAAGGCTTCGCAAAAATGTGATCCCGACAGAAAACCTACCGGAAAAAAGCATCAGCACAAGAGACAGAAAGTACGACCTCCGGAAGTTCAACTTCGCCATCAGAACAGTCTGACCCTATGCCAGTATCTTCTGAAAGCGACGAATTGCTTTTTGCGATTACCTCCTTCACCTTCGAGGCAGAAAATCGCGAACTGCTGTAGGAGAGCTGGAAGAGCTGAAAAAACAAAATAGCTGAGGACTTCGAAGAGCTTGGAGAGGAGGATATTGAACTGATTGAAAATCAGGAACGGGTCGAGCCTTTTAAGGAGTTGGAAGAGCTTCTACAAGAGAATATTGAACATACGGGAATTCAAGAACGGGTCGATTGTCATTTGGAAGCCAGGAAAAATGAGGATGCTTAGGATGCGACGAATCTACGAGAAGAAAAGAGACGGCTACGTGAAGTATATTAGAGTTCCTCTAGGGAGAGTTGTGTCACCGCTTACTCCGCTTCTGATTGGTGCCGCGAAAGCGGAATCGGATGTTTTGAAATTGGCGCGACTTTCAAGTCAAATTTAATGTTCAGACACTGATTGAATAGAAGATAATAGTTTCCCACTTGTTACAGTCAAAATGTACCTGCAATCGTGAAAAAAGAAGGTGCATTTCCGACTTTTATTACATTATTTATTGAAAATTAAAATCTTACCTCACAAACAGCTGATTTCGAGTGAGGTATCCAATAATCTCGATTAATACTCTCCATTCATAATTGCTTAAGCTTAGGATCGTTTGGGACTTGTCTTAAGTAAAATCCTTGGCCAGAACTATTACGGCTGTAGAGAATGCAACACGACACTATTGTTTTTTCATTGAAAAAGTGTATTTTCATAACAAACACTTCATGAAAATATATGACACATAACCTTTTCTTAAAGTTTGGCTTCTTCTCTGCTTTTGTTTTTGGCTTTTAGATTAAAGTTTTGCTGAGTGAGACATCTAGAATACTTTAAATGTTTCGCGCTTCACTACGTATTTCCGATTCCGATTTCGCGTCGGCTAGTGGAGGGGGTAACGTGACACAACTCTCCCTAGAGGAACTCTAAAGTATATTACAGGGTTTGTAAGACAAATGAAATGATAAGGGAGCAAAGTGAAGAGCGACTTCTGAAATTTTTTGAGGGCAAAGAGCAAGAGGCTTTGTGGAAAAAATCTTGTCATATTTACAAAACAAGATACGAGTATGCTGAAGCCAACTTGAATTTTGTTTCCTCAAAAAACGAAGAAATCATTAGCAGACTCAAAGCTGTCTTCACTACGGGCCAAATACAAGGCTTGTTGAATCCTGGCAAGCGGATAAGGTGGTGCAAGGAGGATATTGTAGGTGTGGTTTCCATTCACTCCCTTAGTACAAAAATGTAGGAATATTTAAGAAAAGTTGTAAAAATTCCATTACCTGGGCTCTCAACATTGATGCGATGGATCAGCAAATTCGATGTGGCGTATTGGTTAATGTTTTGAAAGTAATAAAAAATGAAGGTGAAAAAATGAGTAAAAGAGATAAGATTTTTTTGTAGAGGAGGTCGACATGCATTTACGCACTTAGTGTGGGACTCGGCCTATAAACGGCTAAACCCTGGCTTTAAATGTAAGCGAAGGAGAAGAAGTAGAGGACCTATTTCTTCAGAGTTTGTCCAATTCTGATGAATTTAAAATGCCAGTGGGTGGAGAAGATGAGGATGAGCCGGATTCAGGTTAGTTGTCAATAAAATTGATTTTCTCGAATGTGTGCAAAATAAATTTATTTTAAAAAAAACCTTCATACAGCGGCGCAGTACGTTTTAACGTGAGACGCTTCCGCATGATTCTTATCAGCAGTTTCTCATTTTACGTGTAATGGTATGGCAAAAGTACTATAGTGTCAGTCTAAGGTGGTAAAGTTACAAGATTGGTTGTAACTTCTAACATGCAAGTGGTATTCATCCCATAATCAGAATAGTAAAAATGCACCAATTTTTTGTTGGTAATTTTACCATTCTAAGTGGTACAATTTTTTTATTTTTTACAGTGTATCGTTTAGCGTTACCGTATTAGACATTTTCACTTCATAGTCAGATAACTTCACTTCGTTAACTACTGAGGGGAAAACAATGGATCAAATACATGGGATTCGCTCCATTTTTGCCTTATTTTGTTAATATCTTCGTAAAAACTAATTTTTTCGATATAAATGTATTTGAAAAATAGTTTCTATTTTTTAAGTACTATTCAATGAAATAATAAAATGACAATAATTGAGGGTTCGGATCAAAGAATGGGTCGCGCGCTCGAAACCACGGAAAAGTATTGTCCACGCGTCTTGTGATATCCAAATTTTAAAGTTCAAAAAATTAAATTTTTAAAAATATGGTCATATAGAAAAGGGCAAGACGGAACTTTTTTATATCCGCAGTTTTTTTTCGATGAATATTTCTAATAGTAAAAATGAAAAAGTGAAAAAAAATTTCCCCAAATTCAATTATTTTTTAAAACATAAATCGTCAAAACTCAGCTAAATATTATTTAAACTGTTTAAAATTCGGTATACGCACGCAATGTACCATAGCAATACCTACAAAATGAAAAAAGCAATCGAAACTGGCTATTGTTTAATAATAATTAATTGCAAATTGTTACCGTTCGATAAGCACGTTTTTTTAGTTTCGGCAAAGAAAAGTATCGAGGAAACTTCAGAGTTGAAAGAACTTCTAGTGAGACATTTGTTCCTCACTATTAAAGAAAAATTTCTGGAAATTTTTAGACCGATTCATTAAAAATTGACAGAAATACCCATTATGTAATAAAGCACACGACGCCGTCTACGATGGCAAGCGCTTCTCAACGTTCGCTTGTACTCCGCCGGTACTCGCCTATAAAGGACGCGACTTTTCAATAATAATTGAATATTTTAAAAGCTGCCTCTTGCCCCCAATTGATAGAAATTCGACTGCTTTATATGTTTTTGACTTTCTATTGTTTTCAGTGAGTTAACATTTAATTAAAAAGCAGAAAATGTCTTCCTTCGCAATTTTTTCCAACCAACATGGCGTGCGTATACCGAATTTTAAACAGTTTAAATAATATTTAGCTGAGTTTTGACGATTTATGTTTTAAAAAATAATTGAATTTGGGGAAATTTTTTTTTCACTTTTTCATTTTTACTATTAAAAATATTCATCGGACAAAAAAACTGCAGATATAAAAAAGTTCGTCTTGCCCTTTTCTATATGTCCATATTATTAAAAATTTAATTTTTTGAACTTTAAAA
This sequence comes from Andricus curvator, assembly GCA_932195095.1. Taxonomy (NCBI): domain Eukaryota; kingdom Metazoa; phylum Arthropoda; class Insecta; order Hymenoptera; family Cynipidae; genus Andricus; species Andricus curvator. The sequence goes on from CAKNYM010050961.1 coordinate 61,073, forward strand.
TTTGGATATCACGAGACGCGTGGACAATACTTTTCCGCGGTTTCGAGCGCGCGACCCATTCTTTGATCCGAACCCTCAATTATTATTTATTACGAAGATATAATATAAATAAAGTTTTGACCCATGCATTTGGTCCATTGTTTTCCCCTCAGTACTCAACGAAGTGAAGTTGGCTGGTGGTTGAAGTGAAAATACCTAATCCTACGAAACGCTATGCAAAATCTCCCTATTATCGCCCCATCGAAGTATTTAGTGACCCTCAGCGTGCAGACATCTTGGATTTCTCCCACCAAATTTCAAATACCTCATATTGAAGAAAGCTTTTTTTTATCATCTCTGCTTTCGCTTTGATTGGATCGCGGACATCATGATCATGCTTTTTTATCTTACATCCTGTTTCATCATTCCGTGGTGTAGTTTTCACTCGTTTTCAGACTTTTGAGTAATTTTTGGCGCTTTATATGACGAAGTAGTTGACGTACGTACGTTTTTAGTTTTTCAAAAAAATTATATTTTTCTCAAAAATTATTCGTTAAAAAGTTCGATGTGTATTCAAGCTTTTATTTCTATTTTGCAGATTTATGAAGGAATTTGTTTCGGCATGAGAACTAACCTCACTTTTACGACTTGAATGCAAATTATATATAATCACTATTATAATAATTTAAGAACGACGTCACATTATTGTTTAATATCAACTGTGGTAAGTGCGAATGTTTTTTTCTGGTACTGATTAGTTTTACGAAATTTTTCGTAAAAGTAACCGTTCATGTATAGCGCTGGAGCCAGTTACAAGGGATTTTGCGTAACCTTAATCCTAAACGAAGTGGAAAGGTAAAATAGTGTGGCGGCCGATAGTTTTTTTAAAATTCATATTGGTGTAGTTGAGTTTTCTGCGGAAAGTTATTTTGATCCGCTGCGCTGCAATACCTCGATTTATTTTTTCAATACGGCTAAAATGTGAACTCGCGAAACCAGGTAGAATTTTTAAGATGCATTTTAATGTGTACTTGAAAACAATTTTGTTATTGTTTTACATAGTTTAAAACGATTAGTGAATGAAAAAAAAGATTCATCGGAAACTAAGTATGCAACACTCAGTTTCCGTTAAATCTTTATTTTTTGTATTCACTAATTGTCTTAAACTAGTGGAAACAATTGTAAAATAGTTTTTAAGCACAAATTAAAATGCATCTTAAAAATGCTACTTGGTTTTGCGACACTAGCGCACCCAAGACTTGAGATCCCAATACTCAATTTATGTTTTTTGTGGCCGTTGGAACCAGGCCTGAAAACTTCGAACTTGAACTGCCTCATTTTACTCCATAAATACTAGAATTACATCATCATTACACTCTTAGGGCCTATTCCTGTTTTAAATAAACTCTGTATTCAGAATAAAAAATTTGCTAATATCAATACTTTTTGTGTTAAACGATTTTTCCAAATGCTCGGGATAGAATCCAAAAAAATAGTTTCACACAAGAAGTATTGAAATTAGCCAACTTTTTATTTCGAATACAGACTTGATTCCAACCAGGAGTAGGCCCTAAGTATCTAACGAAGAGGTAATTCTATTATTTGCGGTGTAAAATGAGTTAATTATATATAATATATAATTTTGTATGCTCTTAAGAAAGCCATAATAAATGCAGCATTGACAATAGTAGTAATATAAAAATTCAGATTCAAAAACATCAATTTTTTCTGATACAATTGTTTGAAAGTCAAGTGTGAAAAATTTGTTTTTTCTATTTAGTTAATTTTACATTATTTTGATTAATATATTGAATGAGACGAGCCTAAAATTTCTTTAATCTGAACCATATTTGAACAAATTTAAATTGGTAAATGACCGTTTTCTATTAGGAGTTTTTCTAATTTTTTAGCAATTTTGAATACTGTATAAATCCAATTTCGAATGAACTCCGTTTAAAATGCTTCGTATTTTTTAATATCCAATTTGACTTTGCTATGCTTAATCCTAAAACTGTTTCCTTTTAAAATCTCTAATTATAATTGTTTAATTGTCAAGGCACTAATTTACAAATTTTAAATTTTACATTTGATTGCGTGGATAAATTCAAATTAAACGCGTTTGAAGTTGAGCGATTTCATCTTAAAGACTTGCAAATCGAATAACTTAGTAAAACGGTTTTAATTAATTAGACAAGTTAAAAGGTAATTTTTTTAAATTAAAAATCTATCAAGTGTAAATTGTTCAAATTTGAACAATTTTAAATTATAGTGTTTGAAAATTCAATTCAATTTCAAATAATTTAAAAATGTTTTAGTAATTGGACAATGTCAAACTTAAAACATTTAAGCTTCATAATTAAGCGATTTCAAAATGAGGTAACTGTCCCAGTAATCGTGACCGTCCCAATAATGTTGATACTTGGTTCTAATTTAAATATATTATTAAAAAATATGTTAAAAGTAAGATTTGCGACGATAAAACTCATTAATTTTTAGAATTTTACCTTAAAACTTTCAAAATTGTATGCTGTTTAGAATTGAAATGTGTAGTTTAAAATTGATTTTGCTTTCATTTGAACTTCATTAGGGGCCCAATATTGCTATTAAAATTGAAATTGTTTTATTTTGAAAAGTATAAAAAAGTATAAAGTGCAATTGGATACTTATTGATTTTAAATGATGTCAAATATTAACAAAATAATTCATCTGAAGAAATGAAATTGAGATTATATGTAAATTTTAATTTCTCTTTGAGGCCATGTAAAGCTAAGCTCAAAATTGTTGTTTATATATTTTTCGCGCAAGTTAAGTTAACAAAAAACAAGATGTCGAGTTAAAAATTTGGGAACCTAGTTAAAAAGCACAAATGAACGTTTATCTTGTCCCAAATTTTTATGATTACCAAAAAAGCGACTAAACAACTTTTCACAAAAAAAGTTTTTTGTAATTAGAAAAATGTAGGATCAGAAAAGCGTTCCTTAGTGCTTTTTATTTAGTTTCAAAAATTTTCAATTTGATATCTCATTTCCTGTGAAGGTAAGTTGCACGAATAAAATGAATTTTGTCGTTAGTACATTAAAAACATTCAACTTCAAAGGGTTTCAGTATAAAAAAATTTAATGTCACAAGCCTATTTAAAAGTCTCCGAGTTTTAAACAAAGTTTAGAATTATTCAATTGTTAACCTTTCATAGTTGAATTTTTCTTATTTTTAATCTCCAGTTTCAAATGATTATATTTTAAACGTTTCTAAACATAGTAATTCAGTTTTGAAGATCTACAACTTAGATATTCAATAGATTATTTGAACTTTCTTGGAACGAATGATAGATTTTTAATATCCTATTGGAACATCACATCGTTTTTAGAACATCAGCAAATTTGACATTGAACGTTCTTATGACGTCTTTGAATTTTTTCCACTGGGATCAATTTAATTATGGTGGTTTTGACTAGGTATATTCAAAACTTGAATATACGTGGGTTAAATGTTCACATACGCGAGGATTGAATCGGAAAATGCTGTAACAGCAGGGTACCTATTAAGAATCAACGTTTTTGAATTTTTGCAATGCTACCCCTCAGTTATCTCCATTTATGATAAAAAAATAATTTCTGACAAGTTTTTTCATTCCATGAAATTACTTCAATTACATTACAAAATAAGACCGAAATTCTACCAAAAAAATGAACATTTATTTCAGTTATTTATTAACAATATCAGGGGCCACAGTCAGTCCCCTACTCCCCCCTACCCTATTTTTCTCAAAATCCCCTATAATCCCTATATTTGAGAATTTTGTCCACTTTTTCCCCTTCTTTCCCTATTTTTTAGCTGTGATTACGTTATCAAAAATTATTTTAAAAATGTATGATACTCAAAAATGCGCGCCACAATGCTTGTGCAGTTATGAGCATGCGCAACTATCGATATATAATTGATATTTTCTGAAAGACTTTTAGTGCTGTGATGGTGCATTTCTACCTCTGTCCGTCCGACTGATGCAGGCAGAAAACTAAAATTTCCATAAGAGTAAAAGAGATAGAGAGTAATTTTTGTTCAATTTTCCGCTCTCTGTTTTATTCTCATGGACTTTCTGCCTGCACCGCACCGGTGGGACATTGTCGACGATTTGCGCAAACAAATAGAGAAAAGAAAATCTAACATGATTATTCCCTTTTTTCGACGAAAAATCCCCTATTTTCCTGCTGCACCACTGTGACCCCTGCAATATGTACAATAGGGTGGTCCAAAGAACGCTTTCCGATATACAGGGCAAGCCCCCCTCCCAAGTTTCCATTTCCGGAGAAAGAAAATCCGTAATTTTGTTTCGAAATTCAAATATTAACACTTACCACCGGGTACTTCAAAATCCCATTTAATTAACATGAGGAAATTTTGGATTTTCGAAAAATTGAACTCATACTTCAGGGTTTGATCGAAACGTGCCAAGTTTTTTAGGAATTTAAGAGGAGTGGCTACGAAATAAAAGCATACTAATAACTTTTATTTTTAACCCACACTTAACCCCCTTAAAAATGTAGATTTGTTATTTTTGGGTCATATTTGTGGCGCTGTGTGGGAGGGGATAAGAGTGGGTTAAAATTAAAGTTATTAGTATGGTTATATTTCGTAGACACTGCTCTGCAATCCCTAAAAAACTTAGCACGTTTCGATCAAACCTTGAAGTATGAGTTCAATTTTTCAAAAATCCAAAAAAAATTAAGGATTTTCTTTCTCCAGAAATGGAAAAAAGGGGAGGGGGGGGGGTGACTTGCCTTCCAGATTGAAAAAAAAATTTTGCAATACATTTTTGGTTCACCCTAATGTACAATGCAACACAATTAAAGCTTTGAAAAAACCCCTAAAATCATTGTTTTCATGTTAATATAAATGTAGAATTTAAATGAAAAAGGCGGTAGGAAATGGATTATTATCAATAGTAACTCATTTGACAATTGAAAATTTCTTTGGCAAATATTGACTATTTATAATGACAATAATTCACTTTTAGCACCTTTTCCCTTTGAGTTAGGGGCAAAAATTATTTTTGAATTTCAATAGATCGTATTGAAACTACAATAATTGTCCTTTTTTTTTAATTTAAGAATTTTTTACGAAAAGAGGTATAATTTTTTTTAATTGTATTGTTATTATGGTTATTTGCCATGTACCGCAGATAAAATTCTACCTTTATATTTTCCGTTAACAAGAAAAAATGTTCAGGGATCATTTCTGCAAAAATACTATTTTAAGCCTAAACGACCTACGCGGTAATCTTAAATAATTTGTTTTGCAACACCCACCTCTAAAGTTGGATTTTTCATGCCTTTGAGTAAAACGTAAGATGGTACATTTTGGCAGTGTATAAAGTGACTAATTTTTTATAACACATGCACATGATCGCATTTGGAGTGAGATAACTTTCTCAGCCGGTCTCACAAAAACTTAATACCTAGTACTCTTCATACTTTGCCCACTTGCTACACAATTCTCCTAAATAATAGCTACGACAGCGCCACTAATTTGGAACTATGGTGAAGAAATTATAATTTCAATAGAAAATTAACAAAAAAGTATATAATAAAAAATGAATTTTTCATCTCAATTCAATATTATTGACAGAAATGATTTGATATTCACTACATTTTTCTCATTAATAGTTTTCTAATTATTTTGAGCTACTCAATATTGCCGGTTCAGATGGCGCTGTTGTCCATGTCAAAGAGGTAATCATGAGGCATGTATACTATTGAATGCGGAACCGTAACTTTCACCACGTCTGGGGATATTGAAACTATTGAAAGTTCCATAAATATTATACCCAAAATTACGCAATTGGCGAAAAAATAATTGCATGATTATAATAGCAGATTTCTTATTCCAGATTTCAAACTCGTCGAAATATATCATTTACTTGAAATGGGAGACACGGAATTCCATCGCAATTCAACATCCACGTTGCTCAAACATGACTCAGTTTCATTCGAGTGGAAAATTACAGGTTACAACTCTATTATCATGTGTAGCAGACAAACGAAGAAAATCCAGTCTCCACTATTTTCATCAAAACCTGATGATAAGCGTAAATGGTACCTTTTGAGTTTGTGCCTAAGAAAATAGTAAGATACAGTACCAAAGAATTGCATATACAATTATACAGTACATACCAAGAAAAAATTTACGTTCAGGCTTCTATGTTTCTCAAGGCTGCAATGAATGAAAGAGTTCAATTTGACTACCACAATGAGTGTTATCTATATCCGGGACAGTGGATTTCTTTCCAGGAAAATATAGGAGACATTGCCGATGAAATGGGTTGGTACAAGAATACACCAGACATTTTAACAATTGGCGTGGAGATACGTACATACTTCTGTTCTGATGTTAAACAAGTACCAATAATCGATCTTGAATCTCGAAACCTGATCGCGGATATTTCCACGTATTTTGAAGATCCAACTTTAAAAGATGTATCTTTCTTTATTAACAATAAAGAATTCACTGCACACAAGAACATACTCGCAGCACGTAGTGAAGTTTTTGCGACGATGTTCAGGGTTAAAATGAGCGAAGGACTCACTTCAAAAGTCAGAGTTGAAGACATCGAGCCAGTCATTTTCGAAAAGATGCTGCGGTTTATTTACTCAGATAAGGTTGATGATTTAAAACCTACAGAAGCTTCTTCGCTATTTTTTGCAGCGCACAAGTACGATTTAGAAAAACTTAAAAATATCTGTATCAAGTCTTTGTATGAGAATTTGTCGATCGAAAATGTTATTCCAACTCTTCTACTTGCAGATTTGTATTCGCTTGGAAAATTAAGAGAGAGTGCTATGAAGTTTTTAGTTTTTCATCATAACAATTTGAGGAATACATATGATTTTTTTTCAATGGTACAATCTCATCCGCATTTTGCACTTGAGTTGCTTCAATTGCAGGCTAGTAATCAAGTATAGTCGATGTATGAAGAACGAAAGAGTAGCAGTGATACCAATGTGGGCGCCTTGAGCTACTGCGCTTGCGTTAGGGTCGCGCTTCGGTTGACCACAGTTGGCGCGAAATTAAAATTGGGTATTAAAAACAATTCTTTTTGTTAAAGTAAGAAGTTTTAATAAAATGCACGAGAATACATATAAGCAGTATAACTTTTTTATTTCAGTTAAGAAAAAAATGTATAACGTATTTTCTGATTAACAGTTTATTTTCATCGAATTCCAATGACTAACTTACATTCCACGAACAAATTTTAATACATACAATTTATGTACATTCTTGTGCATTTTACACGGAGAAAAAATCGAAATATAATAGAAAGTTGAGCTATTCCTATTAAAGTACGAAATTTTAAGGTGCAAAATTGGCTAGAAGTTCGTGCTATATGCTTTGAAAGTAAAGTAATGTCGCCATGCGAGAAAAGCTTTCACTTGACCGTACTATGCTTGCAAGAAACTTAGAACGGAGGTCTTAAGCCACGCCTACCAGCGCTTGGTGTCTCGTAGGTATGGTGGGAGAATGTGAAGCGCAAGAAACCCATACCAAAATCGCAGGGTTTCTTGCATTCACAGCACGTTTAAAAAATATAATATAATATCTCGCTCGGCGAGACTACTTAGAGCATGGATTCTTTGACTTTCCTAATATAAGACATACTCATGCTTAAAATGCAACAATTCTAGCTAGGATAGGAAGAAAAAAACTTGCCACAAACGCATGAAAGGTACCGTTGCTATTTTACTTAATTTTTTTTCTCCGTGATGATAATTATTTATTTTAATTACAAGAATTGTTTTAATACCCATTTTTAATTTCGCCCCTACTGCGGCCAACTAATGCGCGACCCTAACGCAAGCGCTGTAGCTCAAGGCGCCCACTTTGGCATCACTGAAGAGTAGATAGCCATTTATAGAGCCAAGAATAGATATTCTCGTTTCGTATCATCCGATTATTTTATAATATCTAGTTTTAGATAATTTAAAGATTTGTGACATAAAAACTTTGTTAAGATCCTACAGATAATAAATACGTTCATTTTTATAGTAAACTGTACTTTTTCATTATACAAGACGTAGATGAAATTAATATACAGTATTTTATGTTCACTGGAATAAATATTATATGATCAGGAACCGTCACAAAACTCATTAAAAACATTTAAAATTTTGCTTAAATTTGTACATAAACATAAAATTTGATGTTCAGTATATTATTATTATCTAAAAAAAACTTCGACTAGTTCAAAAATATTGAAAACGGCGTTGCGCTCAGCGCTGGATATACTTGGAGATCCTCAAGAAAGAGTTCAGTCACGGCATCAATATTATAAACATGGATGCGGTGCCCAGTATCCGCGAAGAATATAGACGGCGCGTCCGCAAAAACCTTCAGTTCCCCTCTGGTCTCAGCCACCCGCCGATAGCACCCATCGAATTAGTTTGTGAACAGCCGTTTGGAGCACTGGCAGTAACTTCTGTCCCCCCCCCCCCCCCTGATATATATCTTTCCTGATATCCAGAAACTAAATTGAAAATTCAGAAATTAAACATTAAGATTTCGATATATCAGATAAGTCAAATAAACATTGTTTGTTCGTTATTTTATTAGCAGATGCTGATTTGATGTGAATAGAAATAAATAAAATTTATTTAGTTCATTTTCTTTATTCAATTCTTCCAATAAAAATTATTAACTCAAAACCGGCCCAATCAAAATATATTCGATCTATTAAACTTATTAACTTAATTTTCATGTGCGTATTTTAAATTTTCTTTCGCGAAGAAGAATAATAATTTATTACTAACTTCTTTATATTTTCTATTAATTATACATTCACAACTTTTATAAAAATAATTATTTTTTACTTTGCAATATTCTTTGAAGCATCTGACTTTTTCCAAAATAATCTCAGAATTATATTCTTTTAAATCGAAACTTTCAGTTAGATACAACTCTTAAACATTGTCAGCAATTTCGACGGATTTTTTAGACTTCTGATCAAATTATGGTATGAAATTTTCAGTATTTGCTTATATTTTAGAAATAGAATTTCTAAACGGCAGCACAATTTTTTATGTTATTATAAAATTCATATGTGATTTCTTACCCAGATTAGCAATTGCGAAACAAATTAGTGGTCTAGAACTCAAATTTTTCCAATTATCTTTCCACACTGTTAAGAATCTTGTTAATTTTTTTTACCTATTTCCCCATTTTCGTTTGTACTTCCACATTTCTTGCAAGTGTAAACAATTACTATTTTTTCATTTTCAATGTAAGGCTTATTATCATATATTTTAATTGATAATTCAAAAAAGGGAGAATATCCACCTAATAAATCCTTCTAAACTTAACTTCTTCCAATGTCATTCTTTGACAGTGGACATTTTTTGATTTAACATTCTTAGCAATGTCAAAGCTCAAAATTGTATAAGGTCGAATAAATCATAATTCAAAATCAAATGCGTTTAAAATTGAATAATTTTAAATTTAATCTTTATAAATTAGATCATTTGAATGTAATAATAATAATAGTGTCTGAAATTAATGGCTTTCAAAATCAAACATTCACTACTCTGGGTTAATTCACAAAATACGTGATACATTCAGGGGAAGGTAGGGGTCTATCGAAGCATCATTGTCCATGTTAAGAACAATGGAAAAAGCATCACTCAGGAAGGGGGAGGGGGGTAAAAGTCTCTGAAAAATGTATCACGTATTTTATGAATGGTCCCTGTACAATTTCTAAATCGAAGTCCTTAATTTCAAAATTTGACCATTGCAAAATGGGTCCGTACATCGATTCTACACAGCAAAATTCTCAACGTAATTACCATTTATTTTTATTTAAATTGGTCACAATTAAAACGTAAGACTATACACAATGAAATTCTGAACGAGGAAAATTCGCATAATATAATTAATTAATTAATGTGTTTATAGCTCTACACAGAATTCAAATAAATTTGTTAAATAACCATGACCAGGCAAACTTTATATCGTGAAATTGTACGCAAATAGTTTAAATAACATTTTCAAGGCTAAAATGAACTCGACATTCTTAATTTCTACACGAGAATACCCTACATATATATATACCATTAAACCATTTCCCTTTCAGGGTAGGCGTGACACTACCCGATTCGGGTAGTGTTTCTAGATTTTTCTTGTAGTTATAAATAACTACAAGTGTGGGCTCACCACACCCACGATGTGCCAACAGCACTCATGTCAGTATTCTTGAATGGTCACCCATCCAAGTACTAACCGCGTCCAACACTGCTTAACTTCAGTGATCTGACGAGAACTGGGTCTTTCAGCGTGGTATGGCCGTTGGATACATAAATCAATTTAATCATTATTTTATCGTTTTAATTCAAAAAATTCTACAAAAAAAATTCTATTCGTGAATATTCTCTACACGTAACAATGCAAACAATTGACAAAGAACATTCCATAAATGACACTTAAGTTTAAAAACGGTATATTTCTAATGACTGTAAAAAAATGCTATACTTTAATTTGATTTCGTTAGTTCAGCATGTTATTCAAGTTAAGAAGGATCCTCTTTTTATTATAAAGGTAATTTTCTGTGCAAAAATAATGTTTCGTTTTACCAAGAAATCCAATGAATAACGCATAAAATCTTTAAAATTCAAGATATAATATTTTAACCCCTACAAAGGGTAGTTCTTGAAGCCAAGGGGTAGTATTTTGGGTCTAATGGAGTAATTTTTTTTCTTGATCGTATGTAACCATCAATGTAACCACGGTTTAAAATTATTTTAAGAAGAAAAGAAGAATATGCATTTATTTTTTCACCAAATAGAATAAGTTTAGGGGGTGCGTCATCAAAAAAAAACATTACGTTTTTTAGGACACCCTTGTGGCCATAGGGCACGACGAAATCACCACAGGCCGGCGAAACCCTCGTGTGTCTTGAGGACACGAAGCGATTCAAGGATGACAGCTTTCTGCATATAAAGAAAGCCAAAAATTCTCATCGTGAAATCAGGTGGAAATCACGCGTGAAGTCAGAGCGGATGACAATTGCCGACTCACCATGAAGTCATGTGGAAATCACGCGTGAAAATTTATGCGAGACGCAGGCGTGACAAATACATATCACATGAAATTTCACTGTGAAATCTTTTGCATATCACGGTGATTTTTCATTTACGTATGATTTTTCCTTTTGACTCCACGCTTACCGCGTTCGAATTCAAGATGTCTTCTGGAATTCACGTGTGAAAAATCACGCGTGACTTTAACGTGATAATCACGGTGGCTATCTGGATATTTTGTAACTCATCCAACGCACCGCTCAAAACGCGTACTTTTTACAGAGGGTCCAGAGACAGTGTGGCAACCTACCCGGTAAGAAGAGAAGAATTCAAAAAATTCAGAATCTGAATTCCCATTAATACGTGAATTTCCCTCAATCGAAAGTTCCACCAACGAGTAGAAAAAAAAGCAAAACCTATTCCTTTTAATCGACTTAGAAAAATTTAATGGAAGTGTATTGGGAGGAATTAAAAAGTGGAGGAATGCAAAAGAAAGAATAGAAAGAAAGATAATAATGTCACTTTGAAGACGCAAAAGCTAGTCCTTTTAATCGACTCAGAAAAATTTAATGGAAGCGAATTGGGAGGAATTAAAAAGTGGAGAAACGTAAAAGAAAGAATAGAAAGAAATAGAATAATTTCACGTTTAAGGCGCAACTTTTGAATTGAAATAAATTCATTTTTTTAAATAAATAAATATTGTATTACATTTATAAATTACAGGTAAAAAAAATAATTTGGGTAAATTATATGAACTTTTTTTTATTAATCTATTTAACAGGAACCTATTTTGACCGATTTCATATGAAATCTGTCTTGGAACATATTTAAATTATATTAACATTCTTTTTTAATGTACGTGCTTACGCTAAATCAGTCATAGAGTTTTTATTAACTTTAAATATATAAAATATTATCATGTTCAAATTATATAATAAATAACATTATATAAATAATACATAAGTTACATATCAGTCCGACCGAGATCAATTCGAAGATATAAATTATAAACGAAAATTTTAATTATAAAAAGTATTAAGTCTACACAGCCACAAAAAAAAGAATTCGGAGCCAAAAAAACGATCTATCCAGCATAGACGAAATCAAATTTTTGAAATTTTCTGCTTACCATTTTTTTGGTTTGACTTTGGATTTTTGGTTTAGGTTAAATTTTTGCAACTTGACTGCTAAACATCTGAAATCGTTTGAAGGGTTTAGGAGAGGAGATGCTTAGTAGACAACTTGCAAAAATTCAACCTAAACCATAAATTCAAAGTCAAATACAGAAGAAACTGGTAAGCAGAAAACGATATAGATTTCGATGAAATGTTAAGACTCTAAATCAGAGTCGGTATCAACATAATCCCCGCTGCCGATCATGGACTCGTTCAGGGCCTTTTAGGAATAGGCTTCAGCATCTCTGGATCGAGGTTCTCTGCATTGAGAAGATCAAGGGATTCCTTGAGAAGTCCACCAACATTGCTGTGGGCCTGAAAGCTCGTATTCTCATCGAAGTTAATTTCCTTTTCTTCCTGTAAACCATTAGTCTGATAGGAGTTTCAATAGATCCTTCCTTGAAATAGATCTTGAGAGTTTCTCTCATCGGCTCTCGCCTCGACATTGATATTTTCTACAATCTGCATTTGTGGTTCCACGTTTTTTTGGTTCGTGTCGAAATCGAATTCGCCTGAAACCTGCATTTGTAGATCTTCGTTTTCTTCGTTCGTATCGTTTTCTAGCAGCATTACAGATTCCTCTTTTTCTCCAATCGAATGGGTAACGAAATCGTCGTCAACCTCCACATTTGCTTCAAAGTTTTCCTGGTCCACTTGGATGCCATCTGCGTTCTCTCCGAGAATATTTCTACTGTGTTTGCTTGGTCCTGTAATCAAACATTGGAATATTGTAATATTAATTTACTCAATACACAGCAACTATTGTAGGCTAATAATAAAGTAAGTATTCACTTGTATATCTCAGGTAGATTGAGAAAAGTATACAAAATAGTGTTTATAATAAAAGATATGAGAATAAGTTATTTTAGTAATAAAACCAAAGAGATTAATTTTCAACAAAAATGATGAATCTTAATAAAAATAAATTTTCAATAAAAGAGTTGAACATTTAAACCAAGAGATGACTTTTTAATCAGGAAGATTTTTTTTCTTAAAATGAAATAGTTAAGTTTTCAACCAGAAGAGATGAATTTTCAACTCAAAAAGACGAATTTTCAACAAAAAAATTAATTTTGAACTAAGCAGTTGCATTAGAAACCAAACGTCCAGAAAGACGAATTTTTAACTTTACCAAAGAAGATCAATTTTCTACCAATACTAGAATAGTTCAATTTTCAGTTTAAACTTCATTTTCGTCCATTTTTAACGAAATAATTAAATTTTTAACTAAAGGGATGAATCTTCAATCAAAAACATTTTTCAACAAAGTAGTCCAACTTTTAACCAAATATTTGAATTTTTAACCAAAAAGCTAAATTTTCAACAAAAAATGTAATAATTGATATGTTAAACATTATATTTAATTCAAGTTTCAACAAAATTGTTGAACTTTGAAGCCAAAAAGTTGAATTATCTACAAAACAGTAGCATTTTCTGACCGAAAATATGATTTTTCAACAAAAAAGTTAATTTTCTATAAAATAGTTGAATTTTAATAAAGAAAGTTTATTTTTACTAAATAGTTGAACATTCAACAAAAAGAAAGTTTATTTTCAACAAAATAGTTGAAGACAGATTAATTTGCAACCAAAAAGCTGGAGTTTTAACCAATCCGGATGCATTTTAAACAAAGGAAGGTTAATTTTCTAAATAGACTTTAAGAATTAAAAAATCTTAAATTGCATTTATTCATGATGAATGTTTTTCAAAAAGATGTTGAAAATTGCATGACTTTAAACTATAAACATTTAAAATTAAACAAGTTGTGAAGAAAAATATAAACATTGGCTTCAACAATATGAATGTGAGCACTAAGTATTAATTTACTCAATACACAACAACTATTCTAGGATAATAATAAAATAAGTATTCACTTGTATATCTCAGGTAGATTGAGAAAAGTATACAAAACAGTTTTTATAATAAAAGATATGAGAATAATTTATTTTAGGGATAACAGTATAATTTGAAGCATTGATGTCTATTAATACTGAAGATTATGAACTAGATATGGAATTGAATTAGATTATGAAAACAATTTCTTAAAAATTTACACAGTTGTTCCTTTCAAAAAGTTGAAAAGTAAATTTCATGGCATTTTTTACATTTTTCATTGATTTAGAAATATTTCACTGTATTATTCTTTCAACAATTACATTATTTGTAATTTATATTTTTAAATATTTACATTTTTCAGCACAAAAGCTGCATGAGGAGTCCGAAACCCAGCAAGCCCAGCTGAAAATTCCTGTACAGGAACCTCGGAGGATCTTGCACATGTTCCTGTACACGAAACTGCACACGAACCTGTACAGGTAATCTTGACGGTTCCTGTGCAGGAATTTGGCGAAGGAAACTGTACATGATCCTGCAAAGGAACCTGTATACAAGCTTACCTTTGAATGGTCCTGTACAGGTTCCTTCACAGAGTCAATTGAGGTGTGGGTTCATGTACAGGAACATGTTCAGGATCCTATCCATGAACCTGCATAGGAACTAATCCGCGAGGGTTCGCTGGTGGCTTGGCTCTCTCGATAGTGAGTTGGTTCTTCAAGGGAATAAAAGGAAGGCAAGTTTATAGCTGTAAGCGACATCAGTTTTCGAAATGGCTTTCTGTAAAGGACCCTATACGTGTTTCTGTACAGGATCCTTCCAAAGGTTCCTTTGACGGCTTCCTGTAAAGGATCCTATACACGTTTCTGTACAGGCACCTGTACAGGATCATTCAAAGGTTCCTTGGTCGGTGCAGGTTCATTTGCAGGATCATGTACAGTTTCCTTCGCCAAATTCCTGCACAGGAGCCGTCAAGGTTACCTGTACAGGTTCGTGTAAAGGATACTTCGAGGTTCCTGTACAGGAATTTTCAGCTGGGACGAGCAAAGCAAACGGATCAAGAATTGAAAAGCCAAGAAGGAGAGCAGGTGCTAGCATCACTGGTCTCAACAGGAGAAGACTTTCCCTACTACTCATGTAGCGATGAGGATTTTCCCGATGACAGTGACGATAATTCTTCGAACAATATTCCATCATCATCTACTGATCCACATCCAGAATCCACCGCATCTAAAATGTATACATTAGTAGACGGCGATAGAGTAATGTTTGAGAAATCTAGACAGACAGTTAGCGATGTGATAGAAATGATAGAAGCGTATAGTTTAAGATTCAGATTCCATCGAGGTGTTAGAAATAATTACCCGCGGTCTTTTTCAAACTGTAAAACCTTACAGGACTCTAAGAGTGCGCTGGAGTTCCTGTGTGTAGACGATGGGTGTGTGCGTTCTGAGAGCGTTAAAACGTGCGTTTGTGCGAAGTCTAGCTCCAGCTAGTGGTTCAGTTTTGTGCTAATATCAGAGATTATTTGTACTCTTTATGCGAGTTCAGCACGCCTTATTTTATTTCTCAGTGAATAAACATAGTTTGTAAAATTCAGCGGTGGGATGTAATAGCTCCCGCTTGGAAATATCGCGCAAGGATTTTTCACGCTCTGAAGTTGTACGTGAGTATGCATTGGGAAATATCTCTATAGACGATGATTATGAAACTTTAATGTGCGATATACATATATATAGCTTGTGCTAAAATTCGATACTGTTGTGTGAATCCGTCACCAACTTCAATATAGTTTGGAATTTGACAGGTGAAGAGGTTATATATTGACCTTTGCGTTCATGTGCGAAAATTCGTTTGCTTATAGAGTCAATCCGTCACCACCCTCTCTACATTCGGAATTCGTCTAATGGGTGAAGAGGTTATGTAAACCTTCGCGGTGAAATGCGAAAATTATTCAAATGAGCGAATAAGTACCTTTCCTTTGTTCGAAATTTGTTTGACAGGTAAGGAGGTTATATTATAGACTGAGCGATACCTTTAATAAATGGATGTAATTTAGTGTGCGAAAAATAAAGAAACGATTTTGAGCGAAATAAATTTAAAGAGAAAGAGAGAATTTTATTCAACAAATTAATGACAATGTGCGATTATAAGAAACAATGTTGATTGAACGAATGGTTCTGAGAGGTGATACTAAGATTATTGCGTGAGAAAATTAAGCGAACGAAAATATTTTGTGTAAGTAGAGAAATCTAACTGAGATTACAAGTGTATGGATAATCGTTAATAGAATTTATTTACGTCTAAGTTGCAAAAGTATTTTTAAATAAAAAGTTGGTCAAAATGGAGCGTCCAAATATGATAAATATCCCGTTAGAAGACTTTGAGCGATTTGTACGCGGCTTACAGAATGAACAAGGTTCTTTAAACGCGATATATTCAGGGAGTGACAGTAACTCTGTCGAATCTTTTCTTTCTGCACATACGGAAAATCTTAGTTTGGCGCATGCCTTCGACTTATCACGAAGTGTTGACGATACGCGCATGGAACGCACTATACAGAATTCGCCGCAGAACAATACAACTACCGTGAACCGAGGAATCAACGATGGAGAATTTGAATCATGAAATTTACAGAATACAGCAAGGGTCAATCGAGAAGAAGCTGAATTTTTTGGACGAGTGGGAAATACGTTCCAGCGGATCCAATTCCTAAATGAACGAGTCAACGTACGTCCTGACCTTGATCAACAACGGCCCGGAACTAGTTATCAACAAAATAACAATTTCAACAACCTGCCAAATGATCAAGTGCCACAAGGAGAGCGAAACGAACCGATTTCAATTGAACGATTGATGCAAATGATGATTGTTGAGAATCAACGTCGAGATGCTTTATTAGAACGATTGGTTGAGTAAATTACCGCACCAGCTACTGCCTACAGTAACGAAGGAGTACCCGAGGCCTTTCATGTAATGCCGGATTTGAGTAAAGTCATACAGAGTTTTGATGGCGAGAAAGGCAGCATTCAAGCGAAAGAGTGGCTAGAAAATTTAAATCGTATGAAGCTACTTCACCAATGGCCTTCAGGATTCGTATTCGAAGCAGCTCGAGGTCATCTTAAGGCACGAGCCTTGAATTGGTTTCGTCTCAACGCTTACAGTTTGAAGACCTGGAAGGACTTTGAAGAAGCATTCACCAAAACATACATCAGTGCAGAAGGTCTAACCGTTAAATGGCGCAGGATGGCAGAACGCAATCAACAAAAGGGTGAATCCTTGAATGTTTATTTTATGGATAAACCAAGACTTTGTCAAGAACTGGGCTTATCTCTCATAGAAGCCAAAGAACAAGTGCTAATCGGTTTATGGTCCAGAGATTTGTGCAATGCCTTGTCAGCTAAGAAGCATGAAGACTACGATGATCTCCTACACGACCTTGTTCGACAGGAACGTTTAAAATCACAACGCAGAGAAAGGATTAGAGGTTCTTCAGACATTTCTAAGGCAAAAAAAGAAGACGGATCAAAATCAACGGATTCTGCGAAAAAGGATGATGGATCAAAACCAACCAATTTTACCCAAAAAAATGACAAGAATAATCCTAGAGATTTTAAAGGACAAAACTTGAGTCGAGAACAGCAATCAAACCCAGATCGAAGACCACCGCTACGGAATGATAAAGGTGAATTGAAATGCTACAATTGCTCAGCATTTGGATATATATATCGAAGAACTGTCCTGAACCACGGAGAAAAGAAGTTTGTGAACTCTGTCAAGCGACAGGTCATACTCGTAGACACTGTAGCAAATTGAAGACGAATAGCGGAGAAGTACGACAGATAATGGGATCTAATGATGTTTCAGTGAAGAAATATTTAAAAACCGTACTTGTGAATGATCAAATTTGGAATGCTTTCATAGATCCAGGAAGCTCAGACTGTACGATAAAAGAATCAGCTGCGATCAATGGCGGTTACCCGATACTTCTGCGTCGTTCGGAATTGAAGAGTTGGGGTCCAGACAATTATCGAGTCGAATCCAATGGAATAGTGATTGCTCAGATCACAGTTGACGGAGTAGTAGCAGATGGAGTCTGCCTTCGTATAGTACCTGACAACACACAACCAACAGATGTCTTCATTGGACGAACCTTTACGGAATTGCCTCATGTAGACTACAAGAAATCGGGTGATCAACTTCTATTTACAGAAAACAAAGCAACACCATTTGCAAGCATGAAAATTGAAAAGGCGGATACAAACTTAACTTTGAAAGAAAATATTACCCTATCTCGAAATTGCATTCAATTCATCGGGGTAATGGAATCAGAGCAGGATTATCTACTTCCTTATATTAATTTTGGACATTCAGATAAGACTTTGAAGAAATTACCAGAGACTTGTCCAATCAGCTCATTGGATGTGTTTAAATCGCTTGAAGAAAAAGCACCAGTAACGTTGTCAGAAATCAAAGTAGACGAGCAGGCTTGCAAGGAAGATGTGGAAGACCTCCAACGAACATTGCATTTATTCAGCGATACTATTTCCAGAAATTCCGAAGAATTGGGCTGTACAGACTTATAAACATGGAAATTAGAGAAACACCAGGAAGTAAACCCTTCTTTTGTAAGCCAAACAGAGCCAATGACTGGGAACGTGATAAGATCAGGGAAATTGTGAAGTCCTTGAAAGATAATGGATTGATGACGGAAACATCATCTCCATATGCGAGTCCTGTGCTTCTAGTAAAGAAAAAGAATGGAGAACCAAGGCTACCCAGATAACAATCGTGCGAGGCACGTTACCCGCACGGCATGCGAGGCACGCCGTGCCTGCAGGATACGAGGCATATGCGCCGCACTGTGTAAAGGGCACGCACGTGCGAGGCATATGAGTCGCACTTCGTGATAGGCATGATTTGCGGCGCATGTGCGTCACACTTCCTGAGATGCATTATTTATAGCGAAAAACTATAAAATATTAAAGTATAAAAGAAAATAGCTAACAAATATTTCTAAAAATGCTTACACCGAGTGCAGAATTTTTTGAAATATTTTTTTATGGTCATCCCGAAAATTAAAAAGAACAAAAAAAACTTAAAACGTTAAAAAGTGGAATATGCTATTAAACGTAATCCACCATAAAAATGATTCCAATTAGCCATAAATGTTCGTTTTGTATTTATATAATATTTTAAACATTTTCAATTTGAATTGGAAACGAATTTTTAAAAAAGATGAAACTGTTGGAATAATTTCAACTTTAAATATTTTTATTTGCGTAACTTCAATTTGTAGTTTGAATTTCATGTTTTATATTGAGTAAATTTTGAAATCAGATTTAAAATTAATTATCAGAAAATTGGTAAGAAATTTAAAAAATGCTTCTTCAATTTTTAATGTACTTTTACTATATTTTTTTTCTTCTATTTTTTACTATTTCCAAGAGGAATGAAGAAAGCTGTATTTAAAACACGCGCGCTGTCGTTGAATAAAACATATGGCGCAGCAGCCTTCGTCGAGCCAACGGAAATGCCCGACGCGCCACGAGTGTCTCCGCGACTTCTATGGCGTCTTCTCGTCCCGCGGTCTCGTCTAAGCGCAGTTTTTCTTCATTTCAAATCATTTCCCGAGTTTTCTCAACCGTTTTCATCGTTTCACGCGCAGTGCGCAGTCGGATTATTTCGGATACAGATTCCGGAATGATTCGGATTGGTTCGGAAGGAATTCCTATCCGATACTTTCGCCAGGGAACCTCACTATGTGTCGAAATTCAATCTAAAGGTATAAGTTGGAAAAATTAATTTCCGTGAAATTTTGTATCCAAATAATCACATTGCTCGAATTTAAATAAAAACTTTGTATGAAATTAATTTGTTTTCAATTTTATGAGTAACAATATCATTTAAATATAAAAATTAACCTTTTCAATGCAAACGCATTTTGCCCGCACGCGTGCGAGTCGCACGA
Source organism: Andricus curvator (assembly GCA_932195095.1). Lineage (NCBI taxonomy): Eukaryota > Metazoa > Arthropoda > Insecta > Hymenoptera > Cynipidae > Andricus > Andricus curvator. Next base: position 81,091 of record CAKNYM010050961.1, read on the forward strand.
CGTGCGAGCGATATGACCCTCTATTGAGGACGCACCTGCGTGATCAGGTGCACGCACGCGATGCGGGTTTATCCGCACGCGCGACTCCACCATGCGCGCACCGTGCGCACATTTTGTTATCTGGGTAGTGATCGATTACCGGCGTTTAAATGCACAAACGGAAAGGATGAATTTTACACTTCCTAACCTAGGTGATCATTTGAGATTATTAAGTAACAGCAAGCTATTCATTACGTTAGATCTTGCTAATGGATATCTACAGGTTCCATTAGATAAAGAAAGTCGAGCAAAAACAGCAATTATTACACTAGATGAGACAGGTGAGTTCACTCGGATGACATTTGGACTCATGAACGCACCCTTTTATTTTAGTAAGCTTATGCATCGAGTTTTGGGTCCACTGAGAGATAACGTCGTTCTATTTTATCTTGACGATATATTGATTCCAGGCAGAGATTGGCCGGACCTGAAAGAAAGATTAACTAAAGTCCTAAGTGCGCTGCGTGAAGCAAGACTTACGATAAATCTCTCGAAATGCGCGTTTTTAATGAAGAAGGTTCTTTATCTTGGGTATGAAATCTCTGGTGAGGGTATCCAACCAGGAGAGACCAAACTACGAGCGATTTTAGACTTCCCTACACCGGAAAACACGCAAGAGGTAAGGAGATTCTTAGGTATGGCCGGATTCTTCCGACGGTTTATTGCTCGTTTTGCCGAAAAAGCTTTACCTCTATACGAATTACTAAAGAAGAACCAACCGTTTATTTGGAATGCAACAACCGATGCTTTCTTTGCTGATCTAAAGAAATCATTGGCCAGTCATCCCATTCTACAACTATTTGACCCAACGAGGATTACGGAGCTTCATACAGATGCCAGTTCGAGAGGATTGGCAGGAATGCTTCTGCAACAAGCCAATGATTCCAAGATGCATCCAGTGTACGCAATCAGCCGAAGGACGAGCGAAACAGAACGTTTTTATCATTCCAGTAAACTGGAATTGATGGCTATTGTGTGCGCAGTAACGCGATAAAGACCACTGCTAATCAATATTAAATTTACTATTGTAACGGATTGCCAGGCCCTCATCTATCTTAACGCTCATCGAAAAATAAACCCACAAATTTCTCGATGGGATTGTCTACTCAGCGAATACACGTTCGAAATCGTTCATCGCCCGGGAATAAAACTTCCTCATGTCGACGCTATGAGCCGAGCTCCAGTTGCAAGTCCTGAAGGCAGTCCAACGGAATAATCAGTGTTTATGACTATAACCCTCGAAGAAGAAATTACGATGTATCAGTATGCAGATGACCAATTGAAACGCAAACGCGAAATTTTACAGAAACCAGAAGAAAGCCGAAATAGACGAGAACAAGGTGAAACCAACGGATATGTCCTACGTGAAGGAATTCTCTGTAAAGCCACAGATAATAATATTCGTTATGTAGTACCAAAAGCTATGAGGAAAGGTTTAACAGTCCGAGTCCATGATCTAAGCGGCCATGGTGGTTTGAATCGAACGCTAGCTAAGATGAGCCACCATTATTATTTCCCAAGAATGAGGAACTATGTGCGCCAACATATTCGAGCTTGTCTCCAATGTATGTTAAATAAAACTTCAGCAGGCCGACAACCAGGGGAGTTGCATCCCATTCCACCAGGAAAGCGACCCTTCGACGTAGTCCATGTCGATCATCTGGGACCCTTCGTTTCTGCCGGGAGAGGATATAAATACGTTCTGGTAATAGTCGACAACCTAACCAAGTATGTACGATTAGAAGCTACAAAGAGTACTAAGACTAAGGAAGTTATCCAAGCAATGGAAGACCTAGTTTTGGATTTTGGGGCACCTAACCAGCTCATCACGGATCAAGGTAGTTGTTTTACCTCTGGAGAGTTCGCTGAATTTTGCCTAAAGCATGGCATTCGTCATTCCTTGAATTCACTAAGGCACGCTCAGGCGAATAGTCTCGTGGAACGAGTCAATGAGACTCTAATTCCTGTTCCACAATCAAGTATCTACGAGAGAGACAACAAAGACTGGACGAAACATCTTAAACGAATTGCACGAGATTTGAATGAGTCCTTCAACAAAACAACCAACAAGAGCGCATTTGAACTTCTCTACGGATACTTCCCTAGACATGACGAGGGGACAGTAAGAGAATTAACCGGAAAAGAAGAATATGTCCTACCAGAAACCTTACAGGAAAAGGCGAGACACAAGATTGAAGAAGCTCAATCAAAGTATAAAACTTACTACGACAAAAATCGACGGTTAAATGTTCGCTTCAACGTAGGAGAGATTGTGTTCATGAGAGTAGCCCCAGTTTCAACTGGTGATTCAACGAAACTACAATCCAAATACAGGGGACCTCTTGTAATTCATAAGATTTTGCCTAATGACACATATGGTGTATCAGACCTAAGAACTGATAAAGCTGGTCGGCGATATGCGAGCACTGCCCATGTAAGCCAGTTAAAGTTATGGAAACCAATGATAGATGATTCACCTTGTGAGAACTCATGTAATAATGAATCTGACGAGAGCGAAGCGGAGGTCATCAACGAATCCATGAACGAGAATCAGCATATTGACACGGCAAGAAGAACGAAGAAATCAACACGAGAAGAATTAAATAAAAGTAGAGACAATTTAAGTTCAAGTAGTGATAACAGTGAAGTGTCCGCGCGTCCTAAAAGAAATGTTCGAAAACCAGCGCGTTTTCAAGATTTCATAATGTAACCTAGCAGCACGCCTCGAGGGCGAGTCGCATTAGCGTGGCCGAATGTTAGAAATAATTACCCGCGGTCTTTTTCAAACTGT
>CAKNYM010050961.1:93920-131632 GCA_932195095.1 Andricus curvator
AAGCATGTTCGTTGCAGATACTTTGTTTCTCGCCGACAGTTCGGAAGACCAAATCTGCCGGATGAGACGTTTGTATCTGCATCGGAGAGTATCCTTTATAGATGTCGCGTCCTGAATGCGGCTCTGTGGCACGCCCAGGTATGTATAGGTCTCTCCAGCGCAAAGGTATCGTATAGCGCTTCTGTCAACGAGCTCAGGATCTTCGGGGATGCCATTAAGTTTTCCTTTCTTCAAATTAACCTTGGCGCATTTCTCTCACCCGAATTCCATTCCAATCTCTTGAGTGTACTCTTTGACAATTTTCAGAGCTAGATGTAGTTTCTCTTGATTCCTAGCATAGATCTTAAGATCATCCATGTAAAATACATGAGTGACCTTATGCTTTCGGTTTCCAGGTTTTCCGCAGAGATACCCTTCGGAATGGCGAAGTGCGAGAGATAGTGGCAATAATTTGAGGCAAAAGAGGAGAGGGCTCATGGTGTCGCCCTGAAATACACCTCTCTGAAAGGTGATACTGTTAGTGATCACACGATGTTTTCCAGATGAGATAGTAAATCTGGTTTTCCAAAGCGGCATTAATGTCTCTATGCACCTCACGATGTGTGGATGAACCTTTAGGCTTTCCAACAGACAGATGATAAGTCTATGGGAGGTTGAATCGAAAGCTTTCCGGTAATCAATCCAGGCCATCGATAGAAATCGCTGATAGTATGCTGCGTCTTTACAGACACATCTATCGATGAGCAAGTTCTCCCGACATCCCGCTACGCCTTTCTTTGAGCCACGTTGTTCATCCATCTCTCGCCATACAGGTCCAATTGTCCGAACAATCCTATCATTTAGGATAGCTGTGAAGATCTTATACAGTGTGTTCAGACAAGTTATTGGCCTGTAATTCTTAGGGTCAGCTAAGTTGCCCGTCTTCGGCAGGAGCACTGTGCGCCCTTCCACCAACCACCCCGGAATAGGCTCTTCCGACTTTAGATATGAGGTAAAAATTCGGGCCAGATGCTGGTGGGTTGAAGGAAACTTCTTCCACCAGAAGGTCTTGATGCCATCTGGTCCCGGAGCGGAATAGTTCTTCATGCCTCTTAATACGTTTTTCACCTCCTCGGTAGTGATAGGTGGGCCTTCCTCCTCAGCTGTTATGAGGGCATTGCACAGCTCCTTGAAGCTATTTATGTTCTTTGAGCCTTCTTCAAGTGGATGTTGGACCTCGTAGACTTCTCTCCAAAATACTTCGACTTCTTCTGGCTTGGGCGGATGGTCGACAGTAACTGGAGGGTCTTGGAAGAGTCGAGATGGGTCAGACAAAAACTGTTGATTTTCTCTGACCCACCTCTCTCTCCGCTCTAGACTTCTCCTAGCGTTAGATAGTACTCGTATTCTGTCAACAATATGCTGCCTGATGGTCAGTAGCTTTGACTTGTAGATTGTGTGATAACGGATCCGCAGTTCGCGCGCGAACTGTCGAACCTTGGCAGTGAAAGTCCTGCCAGATGTTATGTAGTCAATCACACACTGAATGCGGGACGCGTACTGTCTTGCCCAGCCTATCTTTGTGCTAAGTTGATGCATTCGTCTTTTGGTCTTAGGATCAACCGTTGGTTTTGTTTTACGGTTTGCATCTGCCAAAGTTCTCGCTGCATTGTACACACTACAATTGATAGTCCAGAGGTCGGATTCTTCAGAAAAATCTCCACGAAGCTCATCATCCAGTTCAGTCAGATCTTTGGGCTTGGGAGAAACCTGAATGTTGATGTTTCTCCGGGTCTTGAAGCATCGTTCTTCCTCTATTGGATGCCTATTCGAGGTTGGTCTCAGTGTCGCCTCTCTTTCTCTGTTGCTGGCTTGTTCTGGCTGCGGTTGTGTAGGCGCTCCGCTTATATAACCCCTTTTCCGGAAGTCCTCGGCACGGTTTCGCAAACGTTTTCGCGAAAAATCCGCGAACTCTGGGTGTTTCTCGCACCACAGAGCATGCAGTCGCGCCATGTAACCTTTTCGTTCAGGGGCCATACTGGTATCATAGCACTCCAGCAGGTCGTCCCTGAATCGATCCGTCCACCTAAAAGTAATGAGATTCTGCCGGTCAATCGCATTGACTCTGTCTTGATTGGCTCTCCCAACTCTAGGATAGTCGGCATTGTTGTCCGACCCATTGTCGGGAACCCTGCGCGTTCGATTGTTTTGAACCGCACTTCCTACAACTATGTTTGGTGTTGTCATTGTTGTTCCCACAAGCAGTTAGGGAAAAGGGTTAGTCCATCCTTGTAGAGCCCCGCGTGCAAGGATAAGGCTGATACTCTGAGAGGTCGCCCGGTATCCCAGGATCACCGTTTGAGACACCTCGCCCAGGTGCCATTCAGCTTTCGGCACGGTTGTTACGCCTTCGCTTAGGAGTTATTCCTTCGGGACCATCCCTGGAGAATTGTCCGCGACTGCTTATTAATTATTGTAACCATATTCAGCAGAAACCCTTGGTACAGGGACCCTCTATCCGCAACCCGAGGACGCGTTTGGTGGCTTTGTCATAGGCCCTTCGGTTGGATTTCCAATGAATCAAAACCGAATACCGAAAATGTATAAAAATGTAAATGTATACAAAAAAATATATATATAAAACAGAACAGAAGAATTTAAAAAAATTCATACTTTCAGATTTAAACTCAAGAGTGAGCATTATTTAATTTTTTTGAATGTGCTAATTTTCCATCAAGAGAAGTGCCCAACGAAAGAATAGGTTTATTTCCGAAACCAATCCTTTTCTATTTCTTTAACCAATGCCACTTGTGTTGTGTTCCATACAGGCGAACATATTTTCCATTTTTTTAATTCCTCTTAATGCGAGCACCGTCCACAAATGCGTGCACTTACATGATTTATATTCCTCCGTGTGCAACATAAGTTTGGAAATTTCAATTTTTTTGTCATGGTTATTTTTAATTCCATTTTTGCATGCTTTATTTTCGATTATTTTAATTCCATATAATCTGTCCACAAAATAAGTGCATTTGCATAGTTTCTATTCGTTTTTGTGGAATATAAGGTTGGAAATTTCAATTTTGTTATGTACCAGGTGAAGTAATTTTAATTACATTATTTTATATTGTTCAAACAAATTATAGATATCATGATATAATAAATATTAATCAATTCATTTAATAATGTTGTGTAACGTAAACAAAATTTATTTATCTTTAAACAGAATTAGAAAAATATTCTTTGACAATACTACAAATTATTTATTTTAAATAATTGAAAATAAATAAATGAAGAAATATCAATAAATATTAGTAAACAAAGATATATAATTTCCAAACTAACTGTGAAGTTGTATCAACTTTTGTGCTCATTAAATGAGCACTTTGCTTCCTGAAAGCAAATATGATTTACTTCCTCATAAGGAAGCATTACGTTTGGATAAGAATTGTCTCTTTTATTGAAATTTTATTTACCCAATATTACCTTTTGAAATAAATCTTCCATGATTCAACCTCGAAAAATAAAACATAAAATTTTTTCAATTATTTCAGTAGAAAATATATTTTAGCATTCATATTTTTAAATAAAATGTATTAACATTAGATTATATGACTTTTTAGGACACAAGAAACCTTTTATTTTCTTACATCAGCTCTGAATTTTGAAATTTTGAAAGCATGAAGTTGAAAAATCAATTTTTTTAAAATTATTAATAATATCCATAACTTCCGTACTTTTTAATTAAACTTATCTGAAAAGCATTAATCTTATTTCTTTCTTACATTTACAGCTTTGAATTTTGGTTATTTTGAAATTTATAGATGAAAATGAAATTTTTGAAAATGGCCAACGGCCATACCACGCTGAAAAAACCAGTTCTCGTCAGATCACTGAAGTTAAGCAGCGTTAGGCGCGGTTAGTACTTGGATGGGTGACCATTCGAGAATACTGCGTGCTGTTGGCCCACCGTGGGTGTGGTGAGCCCACACTTGTAGTAGTTATTTACTACAAGAAACTGTCCACCTAGAAACACTACCCGAATCGGGTAGTGTCACGCCTACCCTGAAAGGGAAATGGCTTAATGGTATACTTACTTACTTACTTACAAATAATCATAACTTCCTTAATATTCAATTAAATGTATTAATCTTATAGATCAATCGATTCAACTCGACACAAGAAATCTTTCTTATCCTTTAATAAGCTATGAATTTCGATTATTTCAGAATTTAAAGTCGAAAAATCAATTCTACAAAAACTGCAATCGCACATAAAATTTGTAAAAGTAAATATTTTGTTAAACCCTTTTCTAAAATTCAACTTAGTATGTAATGAAATAAGTGTGCCGAATTTCGTCAATTTATCTTTGCACGTTTTCCAGATATTGTAGGATCGCTAAAAGCGTGATATACAAACATCCACACACCCGAACAATTTTTCAGGACATAATATTAGATATATTCCCCTTAAAATACAGTAAAGACAACTTTTTTTCGGAAACTGGATTTTGTCACCACAACAAAGCTTCCTCTATGAGGAAGCAAACATCAGTAACTGTTTTTCTGCTTAAAAAATTATGAAGCATTATACAATCAGACATAAATAGGATGTTTGTTTAAATTTTAAAACCAAATAAATAAAAATTTAAATAATCTATAAATTGAGCACTTTATTTGTTTGAGGCCTATTACATACTATAATATTTAAATTACTTTCTGTCTAAATTACTTGATGTCGATGACATGACACCGGAAATACTTTTGGAAAAAACACTTGAAATCAAATCAAATGCCATGGGAACTGATGGAGTGTCAATAAAAATGATTAAACTTGCCCTTCCAATTATCTTTCCTATTCTATTGTATATCTATAATGCTTCCCTTCAGGTCGGTTTCTTCCCAGATATCTGGAAAAAGGCTGTTATATGCCCAATTCCTAAAATTTCTAAACCCACTTCCCCGAAAAACTTCCGGCCAATTTCTATTTTATGTGCACTGTCTAAACCAATTGAAAAAATTGTTCACTTGCAACTTTCTAAATTTCTTGAATTATCTAAGGCCATTGACCCGATGCAATCAGGTTTTCAGGCAAAGCATAGCAGTGTTGCTGCTTCCCTTAAAGTAACGACGGATCTCAAATTAGCAATGGATAATAGGGAGATCACGATTGTTGTTCTGTTTGATTTTTCGAAGGCTTTTGATATGGTCAATCATAAGTTACTCCTACAAAAGTTAAAATCCTTTAACGTTTCAAATGCTGTTATCAAGTGGTTTAAATCCTATTTTAGTAATCGGTCTCACAGAATTAGTAATAGTAGTGGTGAGCTTTCTGACTGGTGGGAAGTCAAGTGTGGAGTTCCTCAGGGCTCCATTCTGGCACCCCTCCTCTTCAATTTGTTCACATCTGACCTCGGAGGTGAACTTCAACATTGCAGCTACCACAAATATGCTGATGATTTCAAAATTTATTTATCGGGGCCAATTTCTTCGCTAAGTGAATTACTTGATTTAGTCCAGGAGGATATTGATCGTGTGATCCTCTGGGCCTGGAAGAATTGACTTACTCTTAACCCAGGTAAAACTCAGGCAATTGTTGTTGGACCTACTTCATCTCCGTCACTTGAAACTTTGGCATCTTTTCCATCACTTCGTATCGAGAATCTCGCTATCCCTTTCTCGGAAGTAGTTAAAGATCTGGGATATTTTCATAACCGTACCTTGTCTTGGAAAGAACAGGTACAGAGCATCTCGAGGAAAACGTACAGTATTCTACAGCAACTATATAGGAATAAGAACTCTTTACCTACCTCTACTCGGACACTTTTGGTTAAGAGTCTAATCCTTCCCCACTTTGACTACGGTTGTTTGGTATACGATGGTTTGTCCGACGATTTAAATTTAAAGCTCGAGCGTGCGTTAAACGCCTGCGTTCGCTTTATCTACAATTTGCCTAAATACGAACAAATGACTTCATACAGACATAGGGCTGGTCTGCTTAATGTTGCCAAGAGAAGACAATTCTTTATGGGTAATTTGCTCTATACTCTTTTTCAGAACAATGCTCCGGAGTATCTATTTAACCTGTTCCAATTTGTAGACAGAGACTTTCCAGCACAGTCTAAGCTTCGTAAAAGACATAAAATCCTTAAGATTCCTTTTCACAGAACATTTCAACTTCAAAGATCATTTATAGTAAGGGGTGCCCGTCTATGGAATAAAGTACCGTACGATATTAGAAGTGCACCTTCCCTGTATCATTTCAAGAATCTCTTTTTCAAATATTTGTACAATACTCCTAACCCAATTCTTGAAATTACTTACTGGTAAACTCTTATATTTAGTTCTTAAACTTTTCATCTTCGAATTTCCTTTTGTTTGCATTAACTTTTGCAAAGTATTTCTTTTAAACACAGTTTTTCCCTCTTCATTTCTACCTTAACATGCACAAGAACTACTAAATAATCACCTAATGTTAATTACTACGCATTAATCTGATACCTAATTTGATACGTATTATGAGTTCGCCTCTATTTATTTATTTTATTTAGTTTATAGATTATATTATAAGATTAATCAAGTATACTGCCGATCAGTGCTTGCACAAATTTGCAATGACCCTGTATTATCTTGTTCCTTAGAGGGCTATTTAGCCCTAGGGACTTTTTTGAATAAATACAAATACAAATACTTATACTATCTTTAAAAGGATACAAACTTTATGCAAATGCATCAAGTTACATATTTGAATGTTTACAAATTGGACACAAATGACAATCTTTCATTTTGACATAATAATCGTTCCATTGAGGAGAAACGAAATAAAAATTGTATATACATTTTTGTGATGAAAAATCATTTATTAGATAATTATAGTGTAAGAATTGTTTCACTTATTGTGCTTCGATAGTTTTTGGGATTTCACAAACATATTGCGTATTTTTAAAATTAAGAACAACAGCTTTAGAACGAATTTCCGACACAGAAACGGGTGAATGATCAACATTTCTTTTAATCTCCCAGATGTGCGATACCCTCGTTTCTCCCACAAAAAGGGTTCAACAATTAATTGTCTTGCGTTGAAAGAACATGTACTGTCAGACAATAAGTAAATGTTTTGGATTTGGACAAATGACCCATTTTTAAGAATAATGACTGTGTCATGCAATTTTCGTGTTCGAGTGTAATGTACACTGCTGTAGACACAATTCTCAAAAATGCATCGTTCAAATTCCTTCTTCGTCGTAGATTTAAATACATTTTGATGATGTGGTCCGAAAAGCGTTATATTTTCAGCTCTAAGTGCACTTTTCGTAGATAGTTTAGAGGTGATTTGTTCACAAAACTCTTTTGCTTTTACTGAAATGTTATTTACAGGCGGTCGAACTCGATACTTTAAAATTTTTAAAGATTTATTTATAATTTGTTGTTCAGGACTTTTCGGTCCATTCAGTATTTGCTCACAGAAGTGAATGTTGTGTTCGAAAGGAAAAGCAGATGTTAAAGCTGGTGGACCAGACTGACAAGCAGATTCAACCAAATGTAAAAGCGCGTGAACATTGAAAGTCATACGTTCAATGCCATACAAAATTTCGTACTGTGCTACAAACTTTAACAAATTTTGCTCACACGTATCAAGCTCGTCTTCACTTATTTGTATTTTTAACAGAGTGAACATACTGTTGACGAATAAAGCAAAATTTTCCAACAAGTTACTTGGAATGAATCTAGAACATATTGGAAGGCAATAAAATAGCAACCATGCTCTCCAATGTGTTGCTTTCCAAACACTTTTACTAGAGACCTTTTATGTCGATCTGTGCACATCTCGAGGTGGTTGCGTATAAGGAGGAGAAGATCATCGATATCTCTGCGCTGCGCTGGTTTTAAAAGTTTGTTCCAGTCATCCCACACTTGTTCGGTTACTCCAAAAAGAGCATTGCGTAAATAGTCAAGAGGGAATCCCCATATCATATCGATATTAGGAACATTCATGAAAGCGGATTCACCTTTCACTCCTCGTACAAACGAACCATGTTCTTGTGCCTTAGTATCACGTCCTGCATATGTGACTCGTGAGTTCGTAAATTCCGATTCCTTTTCTAGAAAGGGATATTTCATTCCTTTACCCTTAACGTATTGCCGTCCGTGGTAGCAGTAACTGAACCCAGAGTACCCATTATGTTGCAGTCGGTTTTGTAATATTGGCCGAGCAACAGAATCGGCAGCAACGAAAATCGGAGTGCAGCGTATCGTCACTTCCTTGTCTTTATTTTGAAATGTTACGGTAATTCCTTCTGTATGTAGACGATTCGCTTGCTTGGAGAATTCATTAATGAATAAATTGATTAAATCTGGCTTTGGTTCTGTTTTTACAATCATTATACCGGCTTATTATGATATAAATTTGAATCGAAGCTGTACGGGTAAATTGTTTAACAATATTTGCAAAGGCCGGAAACCCCTTTTGGACACATGAAACAATGGAGCACCATCTGTACTAATAGTGTATGTAATGGTTTTCGACAATTTTTTAATTGTTTTCTTGTACAGAGTAATATCATGGATGTCTCGCATGACTTCGCTATTTGACTCTATCAATTCATTATCTTCATCACTTTGAGGAATAAAGTATTGAACAAGATCTTCCTTTTCGAGAAGTGTACGTAATTGATATTCTAAGTCAACAATTAAAAAATTATTATTGTTACTCAGTTTTATGCAATGCTTTTCTTCACAATCTTTATAACTCAATAACTGACCTTTAATACCCTTTTTTGTAGAAGAGTGCAAGACCATTTTCATACATTTGTGACAATAAAAGTGAAAAATAGTTTTGCCAGATGGTGGATCGAAAACTTGTGTAAGCTTTATAATTAGAAATATTTAAATTTTCGAACTCTGCACCTGCGCAAATTTTAAACATTTCTATTAGCATATTACGAGCCTCGATGGAATCCGAATCTTAAACTATACGCTTCTATCATTTATATCACTTCGCTAACTGTCTGTCTAGATTTCTCAAACATTACTCTATCGCCGTCTACTAGTGTATACACTTTAGATGAGGTGGGTTCCGCATGTGGATCAATAGATGATGATGGAATATTGTTCGAAGAATTATCGTCACTGTCATCGGAAAATCCTCATCGCTAAATAAGTAGTAGGGAAAGTCTTCTCCTGTTGAGACCAGTGATGCGAGCACCTGCTCTCCTTCTTGGCTTTTGAATTTTTGATCCGTTTGCTCTGCTCCTCCCAGCTGAAAATTCCTGTACAGGAAGCTCGAAGGATCCTGTACACGAACCTGTACAAGTAATCTTGACGGCTCCTGTGCAGGAATTTGGCGAAGGAAACTGTACATGATCCTGCAAAGGAACCTGCACCGACAAAGGAACCTTTGAATGATCCTGTACAGGTGCCTGTACAGAAACGTATATAGGATCCTTTACAGAAAGCCGTGAAAGGAATCTTTCGAAGGATCCTGTACAGAAACACGTATAGGGTCTTTTACAGAAAGCCATTGCGAAAACTGATGTCGCTTACAGCTATAAACTTGCCTTCCTTTTATTCCCTTGAAGAACCAACTCACTATCGAGAGAGCCAAGCCACCAGCGAACCCTCGCGGATTAGTTCCTATGCAGGTTCATGTATAGGATCCTGAACATATTCCTGTACATGAACCCACACCTCAATTGACTCTGTGAAGGAACCTGTACAGGACCATTCAAAGGTAAGCTTGTATACAGGTTCCTTTGCAGGATCATGTACAGTTTCCTTCGCCAAATTCCTGCACAGGAACCGTCAAGATTACCTGTACAGGTTCGTGTGCAGTTTCGTGTACAGGAACATGTGCAAGATCCTCCGAGGTTCCTGTACAGGAATTTTCAGCTGGGCTTGCTGGTTTTCGGACTCCTCATGCAGCTTTTGTGCTGAAAAATGTAAATATTTAAAAATATAAATTACAAATAATGTAATTGTTGAAAGAAAAATAAAGTGAAATATTTCTAAATCAAAGAAAAATGTAAAAAATGCCATGAAATTTACTTTTCAACTTTTTGAAAGGAACAACTGTGTAAATTTTTAAGAAATTGTTTTCATAATCTAATTCAATTCCATATCTAGTTCATAATCTTCAGTATTAATAGACATCAATGCTTCAAATTATACTGTTATCCCTAAAATAACTTATTCTCATATCTTTTATTATAAACACTGTTTTGTATACTTTTCTCAATCTACCTGAGATATAGAAGTGAATACTTATTTTATTATTATCATAGAATAGTTGTTGTGTATTGAGTAAATTAATACTTATTAGTACTCACATTCATATTGTTGAAGCCAATGTTTGTATTTTTCTTCGCCAACTTGTTTAATTTTAAATGTTTATAGTTTAAAGTCATGCAATTTTCAACATCTTTTTGAAAAACATTCATCATGAATAAATGCAATTTAAGATTTTTTAATTCTTAAAGTCTATTTAGAAACTTAATCTTTCTTTGTTTAAAATTCATCCGGATTGGTTAAAACTTTCTTTTTGTTGAAAGTTCAACTATTTAGTAAAAATAAACTTTCTTTATTAAAATTTAACTATTTTATAGAAAATTAACTTTTTTTTTTTAAATCATATTTTCGGTCAGAAAAGGCTACTGTTTTGTAGATAATTCAACTTTTTGGCTTCAAAATTCAACAATTTTGTTGAAACTAGAATTAAATATAATGTTTAACATATCAATTATTAGAGTTTTTGTTAAAAATTTATTTTTTTGGTTAAAAATTCAAATATTTGGTTAAAAGTTGAACTACGTTGTTAGAAAATGTTTTTGATTGCAAATTCATCCCTTTAGTTAAAAATTTAATTATTTCGTTAAAAATGGACGAAAATTAAGTTTAAACTGAAAATTGAACTATTCTAGTATTGGTAGAAAATTGATCTTCTTTGGTAAAGTTAAAAATTTGTTTTTCTGGAAGTTTGGTTTCTAATGCAACTGCATAGTTCAAAATTAATTTTTTTGTTGAAAATTCGTCTTTTTGAGTTGAAAATTCATCTCTTCTGGTTGAAAACTTAACTGTTTCATTTTAAGAAAAAAATATATTCCTGATTAAAAAGTCATCTCTTGGTTTAAATGTTCAACTCTTTTATTGAAAATTCATTTTTATTAAGATTCATCATTTTTGTTGAAAGTTAATCTCTTTGGTTTTATTACTAAAATAACTTATTCTCATATCTTTTATTATAAACACTGTTTTGTATACTTTTCTCAATCTACCTGAGATATACAAGTGAATACGTATTTTATTATTAGCCTACAATAGTTGTTGTGTATTGAGTAAATTAATACTACAATATTCCAATGTTTGATTACAGGACCAAGCAAACACAGTAGGAATATTCTCGGAGAGAACGCAGATGGCATCCAAGCGAACAAGGAAAACTTTGAAGCAAATGTTGAGGTTGACGACGATTTCGTTACCCATTCGATTGGAGAAAAAGAGGAATCTGCAATGCTGCTAGAAAACGATACGAACGAAGAAAACGAAGATCTACAAATGCAGGTTTCAGGCGAATTCGATTTCGACACGAACGAAAAAAACGTGGAACCACAAATGCAGATTGTAGAAAATATCAATGTCGAGGCGAGAGCCGATGAGAGAAACTCTCAGGATCTATTTCAAGGAAGGATCTATTCAAACTCCTATCAGACTAATGGTTTACAGGAAGAAAAGGAAATTAACTTCGATGAGAATACGAGCTTTCAGGCCCACAGCAATGTTGGTGGACTTCTGAAGGAATCCCTTGATCTTCTCAATGCAGTGAACCTCGATCCAGAGATGCTGAAGCCTATTCCTGAAAGGCCCTGAACGAGTCCATGATCGGCAGCGGGGATTATGTTGATACCGACTCTGATTTAGAGTCTTAACTTTTCATCGTAATCTATACCGTTTTCTGCTTACCAGTTTTTTCTGTATTTGACTTTGAATTTATGGTTTAGGTTGAATTTTTGCAAGTTGTCTACTAAACGACTCCTCTCCTCTCCTAAACCCTACAAACGATTTCAGATGTTTAGCAGTCAAGTTGCAAAAATTTAAACTAAACCAAAAATGCAAAGTCAAACCAAAAAAATGGTAAGCAGAAAATTTCAAAAAATTGATTTCGTCTGTGCTGGATAGATCGTTTTTTGGCTCCGTATACTTTTTTTGTGGCTGTGTAGACTTAATACTTTTTATAATTAAAATTTTTGTTCATAATTTATAGCTTCGAATTGATCTCGGTCGGACTGATATGTAACTTACGTATTATTTATATAATGTTATTTATGATATCATTTGAACATGATAATATTTTATATATTTAAAGTTAATAAAAACTCTATGACTGATTTAGCGTAAGCACGTACATTAAAAAAGAATGTTAATATAATTTAAATATGTTCCAAGACAGATTTCATATGAAATCGGTCAAAATATGTTTCTGCTAAATAGATTAATAAAAAAAAATGTTCATATAATTTACCCAAATTATTTTTTTTTACCTGTAATTTATAAATGTAATAGAATATTTATTTATTTAAAAAAATGAATTTATTTCAATTCACAAGTTCCGCCTTAAACGTTACATTATTCTATTTCTTTCTATTCTTTCTTTTACGTTTCTCCAATTTTTAATTCCTCCCAATACGCTTCCATCAAATTTTTCTGAGTCGATTAAAAGGACTAGCTTTTGTGTCTTCAAAGTGACATTATTATCCTTCTTTCTATTCTTTCTTTTGCATTCCTCCACTTTTTAATTCCTCCCAATACACTTCCATTACATTTTTTTAAGTCGATTAAAAGGAATAGGTTTTGCTTTTTTTTCTACTCGTTGGTGGAACTTTCGATGGAGGAAAATTCACGTATTAATGGGAATTCAGATTCTGAATTTTTTTGAATTCTTCTCTTCTTACCGGGTAAGAGACGAGTTACAAAAACATGGCGCGAGTTTCAAAAAGAAAAGTCGGCAGTCCACAGGAATCACGAACGATACTTTTCAGAACAAAATCATAAATGACGTGTTTCATTGTCTCCATGGAAAAATGCAAAATCACGTTTTGAGTCGGTGAAGGTACGCATGAGCTCTACTACTGCAAAGTATAATGTGCGAGGCGATAGGAACACGCTATACTCTTCGTTAGAAACATCGACTCACCAATCCGCGATGAATTCTCTTTCTATCTTTGTCATCCACGGTCTCTCTCTAGCCTTACGAAAGTACACGGAGCACGCTCAAACAAGCAGTGGGACTCCGATGCTGTTTCACAGTCGAAAGTCGAACGAATCTCTCTTTCTATCTTCACACGTTAGAAAAAGAGGTCCGTTCGATTTTCGACTTTCGACATGGTATCGGAGTCCCACTGAAGGCTCTTTTTTTAACTCTACGTCACGCCGTGCTTACTGAACCCTATTTTGTAACTCATCCAACGCACCGCCAGACGCCGCTCAAAAAGCCTACTTTTGCGTTTGTCTATGGAGGCATGAAAACACGCCATTTTTACGATTGTGTTCTGAAAAGATATTTTCGTCATTCAAAACAAAACACACCAGAGGACGATGCTTTTGTTTCAAGACACATTTTGTTTTTCACCGACGAGATAAACATTGTGTAGCATAAGTTCAAGTGACGTTCTCTACTCAAAATCGACTTTATGTATCTTAGCTTTGGCTAGATTATATGCAGGTTTGTAGTAGTCTTATTATTATTATTGAATCAAATTCATTATTATATATTATTTTTTGTAACAATAGTAATATAAAGTTATCGTTTACTCTTAAACATAAAAATGGACACGTTTGAAGTGTCCAAGAAAGTACTTTGTTACTTTTTAATAGCAAACGACAGTAACGATTTACAAAGTCTGATAAATTATTTGAAAACCGAGAATAACCTCGATGACGAACATTTGGACATTATTAAAACTCAAGTAACGCGATACTTCCTTCCTAGTTTCCATAAAAAATGGAAAAGACCGTACAATATTAAGAACAAATTGGAAAATACAATGGCAGACTGGTTAAATTCTGATTTTATTGTAGATTTTTCAGAGACAAAACGAAATCCAGGAAGGCAATGTAGTGACCTTGATTTAAAAGAAGCTTCAGTTGCAACTAAGAGGCGCAAATTAATGCTTATCGAAGATACGTATACGGCTATGGAGATTCAAGAAGCTTTTCTTTGATTATTAAGAAATACGGGAAGAAAAGCTTTAGCAAACAGTATAGTAACTCTGTTGCATACTTCTACTGACGATTCCGAAGTTACTTCGCTCGTGCGGCAAACTTCACACTTGTGGATATTCGACATCTCGTTTCCGCCACTATGCCTCCTTACTCAGCACGGAAAACTTCCGTCTCACTCTTGCAGCTTAGGGACGAGGCGTGGTGCAGTGGTGCTAACAGACCGCGACTTTTTCAACTGCGGAGGCGTCGCGGAAAGAAGGAGTGACGAAGAGAACCTTAGTATTCTTCATTACACGACCATTGCGCGACGCCTGCGCAGTTGAAAAAGTCGCGGTCCGTTAGCACCACTGGCGTGGTGGTGAAAACGGGACATGTAGCTCCGGAATAAATAGAGACGAATTTCCCCTCGTTGAAGAGGCCTGCTTAAGAATAATCTTCACTACTCCCGAACTCTAGCCTTTGGAATTTATGATTATTACCCGTTATTGCTCTTCAGATGAAAATATCAAAAATTTTACAAATTTAAAACCCAGTGCCGCTATTAATTCCACTTATCTTTATTTTAATTAGGCCTTTTTGACTTCAGCTATATAATATTATTGTTTTATGTATATAAAAATGTGATTTATTAAGAATAATATTCAAAAAAATATATCTTTAGATGTCTGAAAAATTCCCGAGAAACCTAAATTAAACATTGATTTAATAAATAAACTGATCAGTAATTTAGATAACAAATTTTACTTATTTTTATTTCTGGTATTTTGTCCCAATACTATTTAAATTATTTATTTGTTTACTAATCAAGGCAATTTGTCTTTTTTCGAGAATCTTCCACTGTCCGATATTTTATGTTATGCAATTTTCAGTCGGGAATTTTTTGTTATCGAGAATTAACAAATTTTTTAAATACACATTATTTTTTACTGAAAATATTTTCTGTTATTTCTGTTATTCACTTAAATTCAGTATTTCTTGGAGATTATTTTTTCTAAGAATATTTTCTGAGAATTCACTTAGGGATCGTCCATATATTACGTAAGCCGTTTTTCATTTGTTTAAATAAAGACCAGAACAAAATTGCTGTGACGTTGAGAAGGACACAACGATATAAACAAAAGAAAAACGGCTTACGTAATATACAGGGTGTCAAAAAAGTCCCGGGATGGCTGAATATTTCCTCAGGTAAGATATTTTTTAGGCCGATCAAGGTCATTCTTGAAGGAACTTTCAACAAGGAATTCAATAGTGACCTTTATTTTGATCTTGACCATGACCTTCACGGTCATTTCAAGGTCAAATTGATTTTTTTAAATGGGAACCTCTATTTTTGACGCCGGGAACTGAGAAAGCGGAAAATTTTACGTCCAGATATGACCTTGAGTAATCCGAAATTTGACCTGGGAAGGTCATGGCAAGGTCAAACAACGTACAGCAGGATGACACGACCAGCATGCATTTATGAAGAAAATGTTCAACGCAAGAGTTGTAGCATTTTATACTCACGATCGATTGATGACTTTGACCTTGTCTATGACCAGAACCTTCACCAGGACATTTTCTTCAAAAATGCATGCCAGTCGAGTCATCCTGCTGCACGTTGTTTGACCTTGCCCTGGCCTTTCCAGATCAAATTTTGGATTTGTCAATGTCATATCTGGACGTAAAATTTTCCGCTCTCTCAGTTCCCGGGGTCAAAAATAGAGGTTCCCATTTAAAAAAATCAATTTGACTTTGAAATAACAGTGAAGGTCATGGTCAAGATCAAAATAAAGGTCACCATTAAATTCCTTGTTGAAAGTTCCTTCAAGAATGACCTTGACCGCCCTGAAAAATATCTTACCTGAGGAAATATTCAGCCGTCCCGGGACTTTTTGGACACCCGGTATGGACGATCCCTTACATCCAATGTTCCTTGGAGAATGTGCATTCCGATCAATCGGTCGCCTATTAATCAAGCCCATACGTTCACTCTAAATTTCCTCTGGAATCCTCTCTCTCGGATAACTCCGGGATTTTCCTAAGCTCAATAGTGTTCATTGTGGACATTGAACTTCCCTTCCTGAGTAAAAAGGGATTCATCTGCCCGCAGGATGCTGGTTAATGTGCACAGTTTGCCATAATCCACCTGCAAAATCGCTGCCTGGCCTAAACTTTACCATGTTCCAGGTGCTGAACTTTCGTGAAATGAAAAGAATGATGACCCGTATCCATAGGGTTGCCACCTTGGTCAGGTCTCTCGCCCGGCACATTATAATGGTGGTGTTGTGGGGTGGGGGGGGGGGGGGGTAGCAGTGAGAAGCGGGAAATTAAAAAAAAGTCCAATTTCGTAATATTTTATTTATTTGAACTACATCAAAAATATAAATATGAACTAGTATAAATATATTAGAAATTTGCACATTTTGTCCATTATTTTGCACGAAAACTATCAGTCACTTTGTTTTGGCATTAATCCTTAAGTATCTATCAACAGTTAATCACAAGGTACAGACATACAAATTTTACACAAGCATGACTCGAATAAAACGAACAAACATGAAAATTCTGCACGAATGTATAGAACATAAAATACATAAAATGGGCTGTGTGCAGCAGAGTAATTTAAATATTTGCAAAGGTACAGTGGTGACAACTGACTTCTTATCATGATACCAACAAAATAAGCTGAAAAGTCCTATAAACATTAAAATCATGAACAAAATCAATTCTCGCCAATTCTCACTACTGTAGTTGCTGAGGTCAAATCCATCGTGGATTCGTGGTGGCGATTCAGTAATCATAATGCTAATTTTTGCTTTTTCGATCCTGACCACGAGGTGGCCCGGCAAAATTTTCAAAAGCCCGGCCGCCCGGCAAAACCTTCTAGGCCCGTCACTGCTGGGCGAGGCCCGAGCAGGTGGCAACCCTACGTATCCAACATAAACCTGTCCATTGCTCTTTGCGACATGTGTACATTTCACCCATCTTTACGAGAACTTGTATTGGGGTCCCGTTCAAAGTGTCAAAACACCCGATTGTCATTTGAGATAATTCGCGGTCGACCACCAACTTGTCGGTGGTATTCAAAGACTTGGCCCGTTTCTCGAAGTGTTATATCTAACCTAGTTTGGATGATGCCTTCCAGGATACCTTCTACGATACTCTTCAGCTGCATTCCGGGGATGGCTCTTACACGCACCAAAAACTAGGTACGTGTCACAATATTTGTATAAGCAGCCATTTTCATAAATATTCACGACAAATAAATTGAAATAAATAAAATAGGAACTGGATACGAAGAAGACGGATTGAAGTTACAGGAAATGGCAAAGAAACAAAAGAAATACTTTTGTACAAATGTCTGATCTCCGCAAAGAAACAAAACAAACTCAACTTTCAAATTTGAATCGTGAGCCTCACTTCAAGATTAAGAAAAGTAATGTTATAGTAGATATTTCAACCAAAAAATATTTCTATATGTTCTTCACAAGAAATATTTTCTTCGTCAGAAGGAACTGTGGGTCGCGACTTTTTCCCTGTTTTAATCTTTTGGCTCCATTTTTTCATTTAAACCTGTAATCAGAAACAAATGTATGCATATTATATTCATAGTACAACTTTGAATGTTTTAATTATTTATATTTGAAACTAAACAATTATCAACGTTTCAATCTGCAATTACTAGGGTAGGGTGGGGCGAGATGAGCATAGTTGTCTTTTTCACGTCAGCATTTAAAATCTGTTAATTTATTGCTTGAAAATAAGTCGTTATATATATTCTACAAACATTCTTAATTGTAATTTTGCCAAGATAGAAGTAAATAAAAAAGTATATGCGGAATTAGAAACGAAAATGAAAAAGTAGTGCGCTTGGCTCATATCGCCCCACGCCTGGGGCGGGATGAGCCACTTAATTAAATGACTTATTATATATTATTTATAAGTAAGAGTACTGTTAAGTTAGAGTTTTATGAAACAAAAACATATGTTACACATATTTTTCAAAAATTTTACGAAACATTTAAAGTATTTAACGTTAAAATGATGCAATCCTTCATTCTAACCTCTACCGTAACTAACTCTACAAACATTGAATAGAAAAACGATTTATATCTGCATATATTTTAATAATTGTATTACAGAAATTAATATAACCATTTTTCGACTTACCCGTGTACATTGTCTCAGTAAAAGTTAAATTCTACAGTAAGAAAACTCCCAAATACTAGACTGGTCTACTACATGACGCTGAATTTCATATATACTGAGGTTTTAAGCCGTTTTTAAAAATATTTTTGCCGTATTTTTCAACCAAAACCATATTTTTTCATTTTTATAGCATTTTACGAGTTTTCAAACAAAATTACTTAAGAAATAAACCAGAAAAACAGTGCTCTCTTCTGGTTGCCAGCAACTCATATTATTTTCTAGTACAGACCTATAACAGTGCAGCTGTCAAACTTTTTCTGCGCATTTTTTTCGACAAGATTAGTTTTTTATACGTTTGCACCATAATTAACACACTGCACAATCTGATACAATGAAACATTGCATCTTAACCTACTGACTGCTACACAAGAGGTTAGGTTAATGTACAGGAAGAGGTGGCTCATTCCGCCCCAGAACAGTGGCTCATTCCGCCCCATATGACAGTTGCAAGTAAAATCAAAATTTCACCTATTTCTGTTTTACAATTATATAAAAATCTGTTGAAAACTTAAGGTTTAATAAATAAGCTATCTAAATAACCACTGGAAAAACATCTAATATGTGATTTTGTGTGATTCTTGGACTTTCGAAACAAATGCAAAATAGCAGAATACAAGTCTTGAAATTTTTACTTTAGTTTTTTCAAAATGTATTCAACATTAAGCCACAAATTTTTTAAAAAGAAATTTGATAACGTTCTTCCTGATATTAGTACAAAGAATAGTTACAAAAGAAATCATGGCATGCGAGAAAATTGAGTGGCTCATCTTACCCCCTATGCTCATCTCGCCCCACCCTACCCTAATCACTGCCATTTAAAAGTTCTTATATTTGAAACGTTTACAAATTGTGCAATTATTAAGGCTTTGAATTATAAATTATGCAGGTTCAAGAAATTTCAGTTTTAGGACCATTTCATTTTGTTTCGCCGAAGTCGGTTCTGGCCTAATGTTTTAAAATGTTGACATTTAACTATAGTAAAGCCCAATGTTTTTTAAATTTATTTATTATCTTAATTTATTGAATAACTTTATTTTTACTTAGAAATATGATTTTATAAATTGGAAAGTTGCAGAAAAATGTCACATTCATGATTATTATAGAATAGAGAATAAGTCAAACTCTACAATGTAAAATTGAAATAATAAAGGAAAATTGTGTTTTGAAAACTAAAAGATAAGGGGTCGTCCACATAATACGTCCCACGTTCTTTTGTTTATATCGCTGTATCCCTTTTGGCTTCAAAGCACTTGTATTCTCGTATTTATTTAAACAAAGGAAAAACGTGTGACGTATTATGTGCACGTGCCCTAAAGATTTTTCAGCACTTTTATACCCTTATTAAAATCGTTGTGCTTAGTCTTTTTTCCACTTCTCATACTGAAACATGCAAATTTTTTTTTTTAAATTGGACAATTTGTACGTTTTGTTTATTTTCGCAGATTAAAAACTCGTAGGAAGAAAATTGAAACAATCCAGATTTACAGTATATGAGCACGTCAGAGCAAAAGAAAGACTCCTCATAGTCGTGAGGAAAAACGAGACAAGTACCTTTAGAAAGAGAAACTCTTACGCAGAATGCCTGAAGAGCAAGACAGCGCAACGATAATTGTCTCGTTTTTCCCCACGACTCTGCGGAGTCTTCCTTTTGCTCTGAGGTGCTCATATGTGAATCAGGACTTTGTGTTATTGCTCTGAAAACTTCGCGTTGGTCCCGAGTCGCTTTATACCAAAATATCAATTTTGCAAATAGCCCAAAAGATTGCTATTTGGATGCTAGATAAACGTGGTAACGACTCAATTGAAATTGGCTAAAACAATTTCAGATTTCTTCACCTGAATAGTTCCCGGATAGACCCGTTCAAGCTTACATAGACAGACCTGTTCCTTTTTCCAGTCATAATGCTCCCTGATTTGTTCCGGATAGACGTCTCTTTTGATCTTGGAGAAAATCAAATTCGGATTTTCTACCCCAGATAGTTCCCAGGTAGACCCGGTCTAGTGTACCTTGCGGAGTTGTTCCTTGTTTCAGTCATAATGCTCTCAGATTTGTCCCGGATAGACCCTGATAGACGCTCTTTTGAACTTTGAGAAAATCAATTACGGATTTTTCACTCCCGGATAAGTCCCGGATATACCAGGATAGGAAGACAATTTTGACTTTGTTAAAATAGACGATTGATCTTCTTTTCCTGATAGAACCCGGGTAGACCCAAATAATTTCCGGATAATAAATAGGTACCCTGGATAGATCCCGGATAAACCCGTCTACAAGGTCTATCGGGTTCCTATCCGGGATTTATCCGGGCTATATCGAATCCTATATGGCATTTTAAGCAGGGACTGTTCAGCGAGAGGATACAAGTGGAAAAAGGCGGATTTTCGTCCAGTTTGCACAGGCTGTCACAAAAGCGTATAGTATATGCGTGGTTTACTGATTTTCAAGTCTCCACTTCAAGGGAATCCCTTTCCAGAAAAAAACTGCTCCACGGCTTGTATTTTCCCGCTGAACAGAGTATACATAACAACATCTGCTCTATCTGCAATGGATGACCCTTTCCTTGTTACGAGATTAAGAGCTTTTACAAAACCTGCAAATTATAAAAAAATGGCTCAATTAAATTTTCATTAGCTGAATCAATTTCCTGATATAAAAAAATGGAAAAAAGTTCGACACAATCGGTCAATATTTTAAATAATAAAGGAAATCTGTTTGTGAATGCAAAATTACCAGAATTCTCTGGGTGTTTCCAATCACGCCTCTGCAAGCCCAGAGGGCTGCTTTGGCCTTTTTTTTTACTGCCGCGTCAACATGTAGTTTCCAGGGGTGCTATTCTCGAGTATCGTTCTAATATTTTAGAATGCTAAAATGGCTGATTTTAGAATGGTTGGCGTAAATCGTTATTCTCGAGTTGTAATTGATGGTTAGCATTCTAAAATTTTAGAACACTTCACAAAGAGTGGGTCTATACCACTCTAAAAGAAAAATAGAACGCTAAAGATACGAGAAAGTGATAGATTTTTATAAAAATAACCTCGAAACAAAATACGTCACACGTAGAAGGGAGAAACATAGCCTAAAATCAACCTCAAAAACAAGTACATGACAACACGTATGACTGCGGGTAGTGAAAAAACACGAATAGAAATAAATTATTATAAGCGCAAAACGAGAGAGTAAAAGATTTTGGTAAAAATAACCTCGAAACCAAATACGTTCACGTAGAAGTGAGAAAAATTGCCATAAATTAACCTAAAAAAATTGTATCACAACACGTATGACTGTGAGAAGTGAACGTACAAAAATACAAATAAATTAATAGAAGCAAAGAAAATAATCCATCAAGTGAATCCATCAATCAACGATAATCTCAAATGGTAACATCGAGCCAACATACCCCCACCGTTTTACTTACTTCTGTACTCGCCACGGCATTGGTCTATTTACCGCTCCCACTTCAAAATACACATCGGCAACGTCGCACTACAAACGGTGCACTATTTTCCATTCTATTCCGTTCGAAGCCGATTAGAGCGGTGCTCGAGAATACCGAAAGCGTTCTAAAAATTTTAGTGTTCTAAAAGACCGCTCTAAAATTTCAGCATTCTAAAATATTAGAACGAAACTCGAGAATAGCACCCCAGGTCAGTTTAGGGTCAAAGATAACTCCTAAATACTTAGCTGATGTGGAAAAGTCGTCAATAGTGGATCTGCCTTTCTGTAAGGCAAACTAATTACTATGAAGGAGTTTATCCGCTAGTATTTCCTCTTTCATATGAGTTGGAGTCTAAATCCTATTGAAAATAAACAGTCGTTTTAACGACCATTTTAATGGCCGTTTTGATGGCCATTAAAACGGTTTCAATTAGACAGCGTTCTTAATGCCCATCAGAACTGTCGTTAAAACGGCCGTTTATTTTCAATAGGTTCTCCGCGGCTTTGGTATAAAGATCGCTTCAACCGTCTTTCATGTCACAGAGGTATATCCCATAACTACGCACGCCCTAAAAATGTTACACATTGGTCCCATCAGAACATTCAAACCTTCTTGAATCAGCGCCGGGAATATACCGTCTTCCCCAGCGGTCTTGAATGGGTCGAAACGCCGGGCGAACCATCTAATTTTTGATTGTGTTACTATCAGGCTTGCTATCCTCCAGCCATCCCCATTGGCACTGTATTCTGGGCCTTCAGAGGGCCTTGGCCTGACAGTCCTTCACTCCGACTGGTACCCAGGTTCGGAACCAGGGAAGTACATCTGCATGAGGTGTCGAGGGTATCGCTAGCCGTTTCTGTCATGTTACCTGTTGGCAAGCCAGATTTTCTGGCTGTATTAAATAATCTTCTAGTTTCTTTTTTCAAGGCCTGAAGTCTAAAATTCCACCAAGAAACATCCTTGTCTGGCGATGCGTTCCTGTCCCTAAATGCTTCGATAGTGGATATAGAGTCCGGTATGGTGATAGGTAGGTAGGTAAGTGGTATAGGTCCGGTCCATAACCTCATGACATCTAGTTGTCACAAAAGTTGGTTTATTTCCGCGATTTAATATCGTTTAATCGGCAGTTAACAACAAATCTAAAAGGTACTCAGTCTTGCTGTTGATGTTCTTACTGTTCCATATTGTATGATACGCATTCGCATCAGATCCAATGATCAGTGGCCATCCTTTCGAGCTGCCGTACTCCACCAAACCTCTCCATTTCTCTGATTGCGTCGGGTCCAGAGAATCGAATGGCAGGTATGCTGAGCAAATCACCATGGGCTGACCTCTTCCTCCTCTTTGGTGCTCGATTTTTATCGCTACTAGGCCTTTAGTACAGAACCTAGATAAGCAAATGTAATCGATATCCCTTCTTTCGTAAACTGCTGTCCTAGGGTTTTCATCAGTTCTATTGTAGATTATAGAATCGTATTTCTGGCTTATACCAGTTGTCAAGAACCAGTTTGATTAGTTCCAGGAAGTTACTGGAGAGCCTAAAAAGTGTCTTTTTGTCTTACGATTACTGGCTCAATGAAACCAACCCCAACAGCGACATTGGAGTCCATCTTAGGTATGCCATCACTGCACCTTCTAATTAGGCCGAGGGCTGCGGCGGAGAAACACAGACTTTCCCTAAGGGAGGGTCATAGAAATGCCGCTTTCCTTGATCTGCATAATTTAATAAAGAGCGTATTGTGTCCATGAAGCTTTTTAAGGTAATCTTCCCGAAGAAAGAAAACTGGCATGATAAACAGAAGAGAAGCAATTTATTTAAAATGGGAGGACTCGTCTGGTATTGGAAAAGAAAAATAACACCGCGGGACGGAGGGCGCTCGTGTCGCGCAAAAAACATGGCCGGCCGCAGTATACACATCAGTATTGTTTTGCATGGGAGTCGTAAACAAAAAATGGTAATATTAACAATTAAGGACGAGAAAAATGTTGTCACTTCGGTTAGATACTCTGTGCCAGTTCACGAAAGCTACGCCGTCATCCAGGAACATGATAGAAGGTCAGCGAGTAATTAATTCTGGCATGATAATCATGTGCGGTGCGAGTGCGAAAACGGGTGAAAGCATCGACTTGTATGCTTTATGTCTTCAAACTAGTGCCTTAACAAAAGATCCACATACAATAACTGGCAGATTAAAAATTCATAATATCAGTATTAATGACTCGGATAAAGAATATTTCGTGTCTATTGACAAAATGACATGTTCGTGCAAAGCCGGTTCCAGTCAATCGTGTAAACACACAGTAGCTGTCCTGCTGTACTGCAACAGGTAAGTAATTGCTGTGACTACAATGTTACATTTATATATTTACTTCAGTGTCAATAAGGTTTATTTGTTTTTTTTTTGTAGAAGAGATTTAAATACTTTGGAGTTGGTTTCCTCGACCGACAAGAAGTGCCTATGGAAAAAGCACAAAGAACCTGTATTAGAACAATTTGAAGTTCACCCGACAAAAACATTTTGTTGTATTAATCAAAAAAGGTTACCTCTTCTTCCTATTCATACCCAAGAAAATATCAGAAACAGGCTAATTAGTTGTCATCCAGAAACAGCTCTTGCAAAGCATAAGTAAATTCAACTTTTAATAAGGGACCGTACTTGAATTACGTAACATCTCAAGGATGGGGGGGGGTCGAGACATTTTGTTGCGGTAGGGGGGGAGGGGTCCTTCACTCATGTACGTAATTTTTGCAAATTCGAAAAAACTTTCTCCTGAAGATTATCTTTTTAGTTATAAATTTTGTTATTTGGTTAAAAATTTCACAATTTTTTTAAAAAGTCATAATTTTTTTTGGCAAATTCAACTGTTTTATTAAAAATTCGTCTTTTTGAGTTAAAAATTCAACTCCTTTCGTATAATATTAACCTTTTGTTAAAATTCATATTTTGTTGCTGATAAGTCAACTGAAATCTTTTTTGAATAAAAAATATTTTTTCTAAAAATTTGTCTTTTTAATTTAAAAGTTCTTTTTTTTTTAGTAGAAATATTGCATCTTTCTTGGATAAAATTGCAACTGTTTGGTTTAAAATTAAACAATTTTGTTGAAAAGTCGTACTTTTTGGTTAGAAATTATGCTGTTTTGTTGAAAATTTAACTGTTTTGTAGAAAATTTACTTTTTGGTTAAGTTTAATATTTTGGTGTTGAAAAGTCAACTGGAATCTTTTCTGGATGAAAATTCAACTATTTTTAAAAAATTTGCTTTCTTTTCAAATAAAAATTCATCTGTTTTAAGAGAAATTTCATCTTTCTTGGATAAAAATGCAACTGTTTGGTTGAAAATAAAACTATTTTGTTAAAAAGTCATACTTTTAGATAAAATTTTACTGTTTTGTTGAAAATTTAACTATTTCGTAGAAAATTTACTTTTTGTTTAAAAGTCATATTTTGGTGTTCAAAAATTAACTGAAAGATTTTCTGGATGAAAGTTGAACTTTAAAAAAAAATGTCCTTTTTTTATTAAAAATTCACCTGTTTTAGTACCAATTTCATCTTTGTTGGATAAAAATTCAACTATTTGGTAGAGAATTCAACTATTTCGTTAAAAATTCATCCCTTTTGGTTCAAAAATTCGTCTTTTTGGATGAAAAAGTCAATTTTGTTCGTAGAAACTTATTTTTTGTTAAAAAAGTCATATTTTGATCTTGAAAAGTCAACTGGAATCTTTTCTGGATGAAAATTCAACTATTTGTTTTTGAATTTGGTTTCTTTTTAAATAAAAATTCATCTGTTCCATGATCAAGGAAAATTAAAAATTAGACAAGGAAAAATAAGGGAATTTTGAAAATGAAGTTCTCGGACACTCTGCCTAATTCTACTAGCAATAACTAGTAAAACATTTTTGGAAACTAAAAATTACGTACAGAAAGAGTGGGGGGGGGGAATATTTTGTTACTAAGACATAGTTCAAATTAATTATTTAAAACATAAAATTTTAATCAACATTTTTTTTATAGAAATCGTGCAATGAATAATGCATTACAACCAAGAGTGTCAAGAGTTCCTTTCATGGAAATTCAAAATATAAACAGAAGTGTACCTGATGTAAACCAGAACAATGATAGTCACCGAACAAAAAAGGATTATACAGACTGCATTATTAAAAATGCTATATCCTTCAAAGAAGTCATCTTTTTAAAGGATATAAATTTCAATTTAAGTGATTGCTGTCAGAACACGTACAATAGCAAAATAATTTGCAATAACGTATTGCAAACAGCTCAATCTACAAAGGCTTGTAAATCTGAGTTGCAAAAGGAGAGAAAATTCAGGGTGACAGGCAGCAGGTATAAAAAATTATCACAATTTTGGTGATAATACGAAATATAAAATGTATCATTTATGTTTATTTCTATTGCAGGTGTTATAGTTTATACACATATTCTAAAGATAATTGGCCAGAAAAAGCCCGTAAGTACTTTTGGGCAAAGGAATTCAAAAGCAAATATACTCGCCATGGCAACGAGTATGAAAGTGCAGCTAGGATAAAGTATGCCAAAGAATATAATTTATTCGTGCAAGAATGTGGTCTAATAGTTTGTACATCTGAACCGTGGATGGCTTATTCACCTGATGGTATCGTCATTAAGGATAATGAAGTGTACAGATTGTTAGAAATCAAATGTCCTTATGAATTACAAAATACGACCGATATCATTTTAGCGACAAAGTGCAAACATTTTTTAAAGTTTGAAAAAAATAGGTTGAAATTAAGAAAGAGACATCAGTATTATGGGCAGATTCAATTTGGTATGGCCTTATTGAATTTAAAAGACTGCGATTTTGTAGTGTATTCGAGTGTTTGTGATTCTATCAAAGTCATTAATGTTAGCTACGATAAGCAATATGTAGAAAATTTATTAACTACTTTAAAAAAGATATATTTTCAAAAGATGTTGCATGTGATATGTGAAAATTCAAGAGTTCCATAAATTTATTTATTGTAATATCCTGAAATACAAAAAAGTAACGGTTGTAGTTTATTTAGTGTTTATATTAATGATATGAATCGAACATAAAATGTAATTTACTGAGTAGTAATATCTGAAAAATATGTTACTATACGAAAGAAAGTTTTCCACTCTTATATAAAAATTGTTTATAAAAATAAAACTCATAATAAATGTGAATTATCTTTTTTTCCTGTTTATCAAAATCTTTCCATTTTTACAATAATAAATCGTAGGTAAAACATGTATATTGTTTTTAAAAATATATTGACAATTATAATATGTATTACAACAACAAAATTAAAATTAATCATCTGCCAGTATCGGTGTACCTAAATTCGCTAAGCCACAACAAATGATGAAAATATCATCAACGTAATCAATCATGTGCCAAGGAAAATTATGATTTAAAATTCTTTAATCCTCTGATTCATTCGCTCAATATGAACCCTGGCAGACGCTATGTCTCTATTTTCAATAGCTTCTTCTTTAGATAATTGTTCTCGGTTCCTCAGAAATGGAGGTCTAATTAATTTAACTCGCTTCTCCATACATTCGTCATCGATGAGGAAGCCTCGATCAACCATAACTGCATCTCTTGTGCTTTCTAAATGTTGAAGTATCCCACTGTGAGTGAAAATTGATTTATTTGATGCTCGCCCACCAAAAGATTCACTAACAAAAGTTATCAATCCAGCTGGCGTAACTTCTGTCATAAATTTCACTGTTAAGTGGCTTTTATAGTGAGAATAAAACTTAATTTGACACTTTAAGCACTTGGGTGTTTGGATTTTTCTATCAGTGCAATCAAGGACTGATGTTGTTGCTTGATATTTTGCAAAACACCTAGGCATATTACGTTGAATTTCTTCCTTTGGCACTCTGCGAATCACTGATTGTAGAATAGATGCAAGTTTTTTTACTGTCTCATAGAAAATGTTTCTAATGGTCACATCCGTAACTGATTTGAAAAAAAACTGACAACGCAGTAAACGGTATATCTAATTTTAATTTTGCAGTTGTTAAAATTATACTATCACGAGTATTTAATGACCGCTTTCTTTGTGGAGGATACGTATCATCCATTATTTTTGTTAACTCATTCAAAATTTCAAAACTTTTTATGTTGCAAAGTGATATCAAATCCTTTTCAGATTGAATAAATGATGAAAATGTGATAGTGAAATTATCAGTACACACTTGCACACTTTTATCTTCACAAGCATTGTTTTCATTTTGAACAGGAGTATCACTGTTTTTTGAAACACACGCAACCTTGTCACTAGACTCGGGCATTTCACTTTCATTAAACATAACATCTAATTCACGCTGCAATAGTTCACAGTCCTCGTCATGAGATTCTGGTATTGGACTCGCTTCGTGTGGATTTCTTTCACTTGAGCTTAAATCCACTGCACTATTTTCAGTCACGTTTAGAGTAGCTTCAATATTTATAATTCCATCAACTTTATGACTTTCACATGGTTCTTCGAATTTTGCATTGTTCTTATTTAATTTCTTAATTGCTCCACGATTTGCAGGCTTACTTTTAATATTTTCGTTTATCGAGTGCCGTCGAGCCTAAAAATATATTCATTTATTACATCATATTTGTAAAAAAAAGAAACATATAAACGCATGTCTGTAGGCTGTCTACTTACAAGTCTTTCTTTTCTTTCTTTTCTTGAAGTTTCTTTCTGTGTAGATCTCTGTGGCTCCGTTACATATCTTGGCACAGCATTTTTTCTTAAAAGCCGATGTTGTGTATCTTCATCTGTAAATACAAAATTAAATTAGAAGATTTGTTACATTTGGCACAAAAATAATTAAAGCAGAAATACGTTACAGTTTACCTGGAAAGCAATAGTCATCTGCACTAAAAATTTTGAACATATTAAAAGTTCTTGGTTAACCTCTCTTAAACCCAATATTATTAACCATTCGGCTCGTTTATCTGTTGCTTCATTAAATCCAAACAAATTCACTCGTTGAATTTTGATTCCACTTTTTGGAAGTTTATGAAAGCTTACATTCTTATGAGAATTCATTTTGGAGTCACAACCTGTCACACAACACTTTTTCCTACACTTTGTTTTTCGATAATCAGTCGAAAATTCCATCTTCGTAAAATCAAATCTGTTCAACAATCTTAATCATGAAGCTTCATATATTTACTGTTTGAAATTATCTTAATTTTTATTTATTTCGAAGCAAAATATCGTCTGACTCTCATAAATAAACACTGGCATGTGTATACTGCCGACGGCCATGTTTTCTAGTTCACGGAGCGACCACCAGTAGCGCATGCAATTTTAAATTCCCAATACAGACGGCTCTAAAGACTCCCTTGAATCTGGAACTCGAGTACTTGGGATAAAACCTAGTGCGGAGATAACAATCGCACTAGGCAAATTCCTTACCGTATTTCAAGCTGAAATCGTGGCCATTAGGACCTGCCAAGAGGAGATTTGTAAACGTGGTTTTGTTAACCACCACATTTACATATACTCTAATAGTCAGTGGACTACCAGTTTCTCCTACAGCGGCGCAACGATGACGAGAGAAACAGAAAAGAAGCTCTGAATCATTTTCTTCGTCGCAACATACGCGCGAAACTCCACTTAAACTAAGTTATTAAGTGTTAGAGGCCGGTCTTGTTTCGTCTCAAGGAAGTTTTCCACACTTTACTATGAACATGACGACTCACGCTTAGGTAATGTCCCGCAGAAATGTACTCAAAGGGTCAAATGAAGAACCTGAAACTGAACAAAGTATCAAAAGAATTTGAAGAACTATACTATGAAATAGTAGGACTAGCTCAATCTAGCATCTAATGAAGTGCCCGATCCGAGAACCCTTGCGAGCACTTTGCCCAAACTGACTTTTCTAACTTTTGATGGGAACTATGAGCAATGAGAGTCCTTCCACGACTTATTTAAATCTCTTGTGCATGACTAGCTTGCTGTTACAACGTAAAGTTATATCATCTGCGCGCAGCAGTTACAGGAGATGCTTGCAAGATCATCCAATCCTTGGAACTTACAGACAACAATTATGACGCTGCGTGGAAACTCGTATGTAATCACTACCAAAAGAAGCGGCTACTGATGCAACAACATACAAGGCCACTTTAGGGTTGCCGTATTTGCAGAAAGAATCGCTCACCGAACTTCGCCAATTAGTCGACCAGGTACTCCGGTCACATTGGAGCTTTGAGAGATCTAAAGGAAAGTATAGATTCGTGGATCACCATTTCAATTCAGATCCTCACTCGATAAAGGCTCTGTTTGTGACTGGGAAATGAAAAACAATTACAACAGAATTTCTACTCTGAGGGAACTTTTGGACTTTCTCTCACAAAGATGTGGTGCCTTAGAAGCTGTTTACAGAACTGATCTGACCACTCGTTCAAAATCGAACAGTCATCAAGAAACAAAGGTAAACCAAAAAAAAATTAGATAAATTTCCTGCGATTAAAGCAAATGCTGCACAGAGTAACAGTGGCCTTGAGTGCCGGTAACCACGTCCTCTTTACACATGTCAAGATTTTTGCAAGCACAGTGGGAAGCAGCGCATCGAAGAAGCTCAAGCTCTCAGGCTCTGTTTCAATTGATTGATAAAGTCTCATTCAAATAATGAATGCAAGGGCTGATAAGACTTTAGGTTATCAATGGGGAGTGAAAGAATTTGAAATTCTTTCTTTGGGTCAAAATAGTAGAAATTGAGGAAAACTGTTGTTAATTAGAATAAGGCACGCCTGACCGAGACCTTGCGTGGCGAGGGGGAGAACTTCACAAGTGAGCTTCCTACGGGAATGAGCAAAAGCTCCCTGTCCGGACTTTCCAAACTCCTTTCTAGCCTGCGAAAAAGTTCCGTCGCCGAGGGGAGATTTTCGATTGGGGGCTCGGCTAGAGCCGGGATTGTTAATGCCTCCAGACGGACGCGGGGTGGAGCGAGAGGGGAGAAACTCGGTGGAAATTCCAGAATTCGCTCTTTAGGAATTCCGACCGAATAAAAAGCTGGACTTTCCGGGCCGTATTCCGGACTGAGAGAATCTAACCAGCAATCGGGATACTGCGGGTCGTATTCCGAACTGGCGGAAACCGGGCGCGGAGACGGTAGCCGGGGTGGAGAAGCGGTACCGGGATTTAACGACTTTGTCGTCACGGAAAGCGGAGATGAAGACACAGTGGGAAGAGTGGAAATCGCTACTTCCTGAGATGTGAGGAGCTGTTGCTTCTTACTATTCCTCCGTCTGCGATTTAGACGTTTCCGGGACGCTTGTAGGGTTTCTGGCAGACTATTTCGTGAGGTACACGAGACGCTTCGAAGGATGGACCTACCGGTGAGAAATAAGGGACAGAAGGCGTGAATGAACCGGGCCGAAAATACTGCTGCCGCCAGGCGGGATTCCGATCACCGGAGGGTATCGATTGCTTGAGCGAGTACATGAAAGACTAAAATCAATCTGACATTGTGATGGAGAAAAACTCAAAGGAAACAACAATGGTCCGCGCGAAGGGAAGGAAAAACGGGAAAGAAAAATGAATGAATAAAACAAAAATAGAAAATAAAAATCGCGACCCGAAAGAAACCGAACGAAGAAAACGCGAGAGACTCGATCGAAAGTCACAACCTCGGGGTAATAACTCCCGAATCAAACCCTTTCTTAGGTCGTTCGGTCGACAGTGCGGTGACTGGCAACCGCCGATCCCAAGCGAACGAACGATGGAGAAATCACGATCGCGCCACGCACTACCGAGGGACGAGATGTGACTTGTCCGTGAGATTTTCCGACAAGGTCAGAATAATTGACGAAAATCCGACGGACACTTCATCACTAATCTCGATCGCTGATGGACAACCTCCGACACCATCGAAGCTGGATGATTCGGGATCCTGGATGACTTCTTGAAATATTGGCTGGACGTTAGAAACTCAAACTGGAAGTTGATGATTGATGAAGAAAAAAAAAATAAAACTATCGGAAATCAAAAGGAGTCAGAATTTAAGAACTGAAAAACTGAATTTAATTAAAACGTTCGATGTACAACTATAATCGAATGACTAGCCGGCGTGGAAATCGTTATCTAAGATCCGATCCGCTTCTCGCTCGAAAAGCTACTAACCAAGCTCCTGACGATCCAACGATTCGCAACTGTCGAGACAGTTGAAGCCTACGCTGAATATCACGCGGAACTGAGATTTGAAAGATCCAATTACTGAGGATAAGTTGGCCGACTTATTTTCGGAAAACGGAAAGCTCAAATCGCAAACCATGCTTGAGGATTAAAACGATGGTCATTGAAAATATGAGATATATCAGGGCCCATGCAGAGTTTGTTTTCAGGCGCATAATACATTGTTACATTTAGATGACGTAAGACGAAATATGAAAGAGGTCAAAAATATCAAATCAACGGCAAACACAGCTATTATAGCGTAACTTGGCAGGACGGCTACGAAGCGTTGTTGGCATCAGCCATAATAATTAAGATCTTCAATCAGGACGAAAGATCACATACATGTAGAGCCTTGCTGGACAGCGATACAACCTCAAACTTCATCACTAGCAGTTTCAGTCGACGCCTTCAATCGAAATGTAATTTGCAACATCAGCCTCAGCAGATTCGAAAATAAAATTGAGAAATTTTGGCATATCGAAGAATTTCTCAATCATCAGCCTATTCTGTCTGCAGAGGAAGTTCTACGTGAAGAACTTTTGAAGAAACACGTTACCAGGGGTAACGTGTGCAATGTATATTGTGGCAAGGAGATCCGTCCGAAAATCCTGCAATCTGTCAAATCAACACTGTCACTTATGGTACAACAGCAGCACCTTTTATAGCAACTAGGTGTTCGAAACAAGTAACCGAAGATATCAAGAACAGCAACCTACTAACATCAAAGGTGATTTCTACGTAGATGGCATGATTACAGGTACCCAAACCATTAAAGAAGCTCTAAATCTCCGCTATTGGCTCTCATGAGCATTGCAAATACTGGGATTCAATCTTCGAAAATGGTGTTCCAACAGCGAAGAGATGATTGCCAATCAACATCGTGCTCCATGAATCAGCACAGACCTCGTCGACTTTGGAAATCCGCAAGAATCCAAAACTTTGGAAGTCGGGTGGCAACCGTCAGCTGGTACACTACAGTAGACATGTCCAACTAGGAGAAATTCCCGCCGGGAACACATGTTACGCTTCCACCACTATTTCTTCTGGAGAGCCGGAGTAGTGTCACAGGAGTGTGACTATCTCTTCTCTAGTGACGTCACGTAGCCCCGTAGATATGAAATATATGTCGGGGTGCTTAGGGGCGACTAACTTTTCAATATAAAATTTTAATAGTAACTAGAGTTTTAATTATTTTATTACGGTATGTTGACATTTATTTTAATGAATGTAATTGTAAAGAGAAGTTTACAAAGTATTTCTTTCTTGTACATTATAGAATATTTTAATATCACCGTTTTTTACATTGTATATGTACAATGTACACAAATTTTAGCTGATACTTTTTGAAGTATAATAATATATTAACGTCATGCTCAAGGTAAAAAAGTTAAGTTATCAAAATGAAATTCAATTATAAAATCTCAATTCTATTCAGTATCAATAAATTCAGATATGATTCAATAAATATTAAATATTATATTAAACATAATATTCGAAAGTAAATTGGAGCCTACTGCGTTTATAGGTTTAAGTTTATTAAGTCTTTAAGACTTTAAGGTTTAACTTCGCGTCTACAGTTTGCAACTTCCCAATACCTGCGTATTATCAGGATAGAGAGTTTTGAGGCAGGATATTTTTCAAACTGCAGTCAGATGCATCAGTAGATGCACAGTAGATCATTGCCCAATTTCGGCACTTGCATATGTCAGAAAATGAAACAAAAACATATAGTATATATAATATGTTCTCATATTTCATTTCTATAACTTATCTTTTTACCTTGTGCATCATGTTAATATAGTATTAGCTTTTCTAAAATATCAGTTAACCAAACCTGTGATATTAAAATATTCAATAATGTTTAACGAAGAAACACTTTGTAAACTTCTCTTCTCTAAAATGGAAGTTTCTATTGTGTCCCCTAAGGGTTTACATATTCCTTGTACCTCTCCCCTATTCCTTTTACACACCCCCACACACTTACTTGGTAGTGGGAGGGGGACCTACAGTTTAAGCTGGGATCCGAACCATCAGGCTTTGAGTACTTACAGAACCTTTTTCTCTAGAGGTACCGGTCCCACGACTCTCCGAAGATCCATCGTCGTCGTATACTGTGCAGCTGTGTCAACCGTTAGAACGTTGGGCCGCAGAACTAGGCCTATAAATGCAGTCTTTGCCCCAAGACAGGAGCGAGATCCACCATGGAAGATCAGGTTGGATATGCATGTCAGCAAAGTAATGTGCAAATTGGGTCGACTGACTCAATATAAAAAAGGAAATCGAACCAGAAAGCTGATACACCATGTTATTAAAATCATCCACCCTCGGTACATCGAGACATTGACACCAGCAATATTGGATGAAATTATAGACTCCCAGCGGCAGAGACTTGATGTTCTTACTGCTAGACTGCGTCGGTACAAGAAAAGTAGTGCAAGAATTTAAAAAAATCGAACCTTTCAGGCAGATAAAAGAAGGTTCTATCGTGAACTAAGTGTAAACCAAAATAACCAACAAGACACCGCAGTTCCTCAATTGGAAGACATGACTAACTATTGGTCAGACATTTGGGAAAAAACTAACAGAAGTAATTTGGACACTGCGTGGTTCCAACTGGAGAAAGCAAGAGCAAGCAATAACCCTGAAATGGAGCTGACGAACATCACAGCTTTAGATGTTTCAGCGGTTTTGAAAAAAGTATGTAACTGGAAAGCTCCAGGTCCGGACATGGTGCACAATTTCTGGTACAAGTACCTGACTAGTGTGCATCCTGCGTTGGCACGGTGTTTTCAGAAGATCATCGAACATCCAGATCTGATGATGTAAAACATGCATCTATTCATCCTATTGTGATTTCGGCTACAGGCAATGTGCACGCAAGATGCTCCTAATTTTGTACCTACAACATCATCGCAAATGATTTCAAACATTGTATTGAAATAACTTATAACATCCTCATCTCATCAGTCACTTGACTTAGTCCGTGGCTATGACGAAAAACCGGGTTCACCCGAGAAAAAGTTTGAAAAAAAAAAAATAATAATAATTCTCGGTAAGTAAGGTATTCGATAACACGAACCATGAGCTACTTATTAAGCTCCTTGAGTGCCTGGAGGTGCATCCAAAAATAGTGAGATGCATAAAAGAGCTTATGCTCTTGTGGCGGACAAGATTTGTCATAACATCTGGCAAAAGACAAGTGACTACAAGCTATATCACATATAAGAGGGGGCTCTTTCAAAGAGACTCTCTAAGTCCGATACTTTTCTGCATCTCCTCCGAGGCAAAAGCTCTGGATACCTATGTGGCCCGCCGAACAAAAGAGAATATAAGGTCAACAACCTTTTATACATGGACGACCTTAAACTCTTTGCTTCCTCGAAAAGGGACCTTATCATCCTTGTGGAGGCGGTAAATAGGTACTCTAAAGCGATTGGCATGAGCTTCGGACTGGGCAAGTGTGCCTGCGTCCACCTACACCAAGGAAGACTAGAAACTACATCATCGCGTCACGATCAGGATGTTCAACTCATAGGCGGAAATACCATTCAAGACATCTTGGTATTGGAGAAACATATACATATCTTGGAATACCGCAAGCGGAAACCCAAGATGTGCGTGTGTTGAAAACGGCCCTTGGAAAAAGGTATCGCCGAATTCTCAGAAAAATTTGGGCTTCCGAATTATCTGGAAAGAATAAAATCCAGGCGACCAATATGCTGGCCGCTCCTATACTGCTCGACACGTTTGGTGCAGTAAAATGGAACGTCGATGAGTTGAAGCAACTTGACCGAAGCACACGCAAGATGATGACAATCTATCGAAGTCATCATCCTAGATCTTCCGTACCTCGAATATACCTCCCTCGAGATGAATGGGGTAGAGGCTTGCTGAGCTTAGAGTGTCTTTATCGCAGAACGGTTCTGGCTACAGCCTGCTCAGTTCTAAATAGCACAGATTCTCTTATGCTCAAAAATCGTGTACAGGGAGCAGAACATACGATTCTACTAAGAGAAAATGCTGACAAGCTCCTTCATGGTAAATTCTACGACATTATACGTAGAGAAGAGCTCTCGATGGGTCTGTCCAACATGTTTCTCAAGTCTGCTGGATTAAAATCGGAGACTGAGGGATTTCTTTTTGCCTGTCAAGACGGCGTTATAGATACCTTAGTTTACCGCGAGCGCATAAGGATTGTATGTACCTGTAGGCGATACCAATTGCCGAGCGTGCAAGCAAGAGCCAGAAACACTTGGACATGTTCTCAGTGGATGCTCAAAATATGCACGCTACGGGTACATATAGAGACACAATGAGGCTCTAAAAGTGTTATATTACCATCTTAGGCACTTCTATGGTGTTGATATATTGCCCGTCTTACCATACGCCCAGGGGGAACTCGAGTCCGTTGTGGAGAATGATCAGTGTAAGATCTACTGGAATTTCTCATTCTCCACCACTCAACGTATCAGTGCTACGAAGCCTGATATTGTCCTCCAAGATCTGAAGAACAAGATCATTTATGTGATTGAATTCTCGGCACCAACCGATGGTAATATCATATATGGCAAAGGAGGAAGAAAATCGGGCGAAATATCAAGCACTTCTTTTCGAGCTGAGCAGGCTGTACCAAGGCTACAAAGTCCATCTTGCAGTTCTCATAATCGGCTGTCTTGGAGGTATAAAAGCTTCATTTATTAGCCAACTCAACAAGATTCCGGCTGGCCAGCGTCAGGCTCATTCCATCGCGAACCGGATGCAAAAGGCTGTTCTTCTGGGATCACTTCATCTGGTCCGTCAACACTGTTCCTCATAACATTTTATAAAGATTGGTAGCTCTTAAAAAGTATCCAGAGGTGAAACCTTCATCAACAACTGTCCCGTCTGCCGCGTAAGATCATCCGCGGCTAGAAACCTGACTCCAAGGAACAGTGTTGCCCGATGTTATCTCGCGTAAATTTCCCGCTCTTGCTTACCTTCTAGGGGCGTTTACGATATTAGTGCTCAGAGCGCGCTCTGAGTTCAAAGGGGAGCTCAACCTCTTTATAGGATATAATCTGACGGCCATGCAGTCTCATGAATTTCATTGGTTGAGCTCCCCTTCGAGCTCAGAGCGCGCTCTGAGCACTAATATCGTAAACGCCCTAAGACAGAAGGAGCAGAAGCGGATGACGTACACGTTCCAGTTGCGTCGGGATTGGTTGCTTTAAGGAACCATGATCGTAGCTTCCGGAGCCTACAACTTCTCACAAATTCTGGGTAATAATAAAGCTCGGTGGCTCAGTTGGTTAGACGCTCGGACTTCACCTTAGAGGTCTGGGGTTCGATCCCTGAGCCGGTACCTCTTGAAATTTTTCGATGTACCTTTACCGAGGTACTGGTGGTTCGGATCCCACCTTAAGCTGTAGGTCCCCCCCATCATGCACTTAACTGCAACCCAGTCCATGAATGATGGGGTAAAAACCAGGCTTTGCCCAATATGTCAAGGCACACGCTCTTATCAGATCACTTGATTGCATTATAATAATGCGTCCGTGACTGATAATATATACCGGGACAGCCCCGTGTATACTATTCTAAAAATAAAGAAAAAAAATCCAACTCTAACTGTGTGTGTGTGTGTGTGCGTGTGTGTGTGTGTGTGCGCGCGTGTGCGTGTGTGTGTGTGTGTGTGTGTGTGTGTGTGTGTGTGTGTGTGTGTG
>CAKNYM010050961.1:154072-180662 GCA_932195095.1 Andricus curvator
ATGGTTCGGGTGATCGCACGTCTCAGTAGTGCAAGCGCACCAAACCTTCGTGTGAAACAAAAAAAAAGATAAACCACCCGAACTATTGGGGTGTAAACCCGAACTACACGGGAATTCTTCGCTCAGTGTGTTGGTTAGATCCGACATGGAATTATTTTTTTTCTAGTCACGGCACTGACTCCATATATATTTTTTCCCAAGCATTTGAGAACGAAAGAAAGAAAACTTGTCAAATATCCGGGGTTTTGCGAGATCCTGGGATCAACAAAATTGATAGGAATGAAGCCTTTTGCTGAGGCAATCATTATTTCCACGGAAATTAGCAATTTTGCGTAAGGGAGAAATCTGCGGATAGCAGAAAACAGCATTTGAACGGTGAGAACCGTTCGCAAATTTATTTTTTTACTGACAATTCTGACAACACAGAAGCATTTTCAGAGGTCATGCAATATTTGAAGACCCAAAACTTGATGATGGCGAACCTAAATTTTTCGAAATACGTCGTGAAATGGAGAAAAATGTAGAATAAAATTGAGATGTCCTGTGTATGTGAAGACCATAAGTAGTGATGGGCACTGCTCGGCCTGACTGTGGTAATACCTGACCTGACCGGTAATGTCCGGTCATGACGGTAAAAGTTGGTAAAACGCGGTCAGACCCAAATATCTCCAACAGGAAAGTTTTTTTTATAGAAAAAAGTGGTTTAGTTGTTAGGACATTCCCTATGCTAAACTTGTACAAAAAGTTTTTCGGTTCTAAATGTTCCAGTTATTCTCAAAGTTATAAAAATGCGAAAAAGCTGAGCATAGCAGACGACACTTTTGACAGTTTCGCGCGAGTTTCGAGGGGAATTTGAAAATGACACTTTACAAATTGAAAAATTACGTTGAAAATCTGTTGCATTTATTAAGTAATATTTTTAAAATAATATTTAGTAGTGTGCTAAGTTATTTTGATTATCATTTTAATGAATATGACACTTATACATTAGGGTAAGTACTGTGTATCGTATAGGTTATATTCCCTGTGTAAATAATGTATTATTTTTTATTATTTGTATTGTCATTGTTACCATTTTTAATGATGATAATTGCCTTATTGAATTTCGTCACATATAAATAATAACAAATAATAAATTATTTACACAAATTACTCATAAATCTAAATTCATAATAATTAGATATCAATGTTATTTTATTTAAAGACAAAAAAACAATATTTTCATTTAGGAAATATAACCTATACGATACAAAGTACTTAACTTAATATTTAAGTGTCATATTTATTGAAATGATATTCAAAATAACTGAGCATACTACTAAATATTATTTTAAAAATATTGCTTAGTAAATGCAACAGATTTTCAATGTAATTTGTAAATTTGTAAAGTGTCATTTTCAAATTCTCCTCGAAACTCGCGCGAAACTGTCAAAAGTGTCATCTGCTATGCTCAGCTTTTTGGAATTTTTATTACTTTGAGAATAACTGGAACATTTAGAACCGAAATTTTGTTTGTAAAAGTTTAGTATAGGGTATGTCCTAACAACTAAATCACTTTTCTCTATAAAAAAACCTTTTCTGGTGGAAATATTTGGGTCTGACCGCGTTTTACCAACATTTACCGTCATGACCGGTCAGGATTGGTCATGACTGTGAAATACCGAGCAGCGCCCATCACTAACTTCAAATTCGTCAAATTCGCGCTGCAATGCTCTGAAGTCCACACCACACATTGCCACTCGCGAAATCGAGGCTTGGGAAAAAATATATATGGAGTCAGTGCCGTGCCTAGAAAAAAAAATTCCAAGTCGGATCTAACCAACACCCTTAA
Organism: Andricus curvator; assembly: GCA_932195095.1. Taxonomy (NCBI): domain Eukaryota; kingdom Metazoa; phylum Arthropoda; class Insecta; order Hymenoptera; family Cynipidae; genus Andricus; species Andricus curvator. Next base: position 155,904 of record CAKNYM010050961.1, read on the forward strand.
GAGGACTTAATTAATTCAAAAATATAGATATTAGTGTGTAATCGATAAATAAACATTCGTGAATCATAACTTGATAGTTTCTTATAAATCGATAATTTGTTATTAACAATTGCATTATTATAAACAATGGCACATGATTTTCGAACGGGTAACGGGTTAGGATATTTATAAGGGGATTATTGTTTTCAATCCAATTTAAACAAATATACAAACATTAAAAAATGAAAATAAATATTTCTCATTGTTATAAACAAATTTGATAAACATATTCGCAGTTTGAACAATTTTTGAGGGTTTAATGTACTTTTTTTTAAACGTGCTTTGCTTGACTTGTCAGTAATGCGTTAAGGGAATCAACGTGGCTCAGACGGTATCGTGATTGCCTTATGTTTCAACACTGCAGCCTTGGCAGCCACGCTGGCGCGGGTTCGATTCCCAAAGTAAGAAGCGAAGCTGGATGTGTTTTCAGAAAGCTTCGCTTCTGTCCCTTTGTAACTAACCGACAGATATCCTACAGTTTATAATTAACTCTATACTACAGTCGCTAATGACCCTGGCAGTTGATGCGACTATAGACATTCAATTTAATAAAAAAAGGAATGCTTCAGTAAATTATAGTCATTTCATGACAGTCGTGTGATTGTCATAAACAAATTTTATAAACATATCCGCAGTTTCAGTAATTTTTAAGATTTTAGTTACTTTTTTTAACATACTTTTACAGGCTTGCTAGTAATATACTTCAGTAAACTACATTGCAATTTCATGATCCATTTAGTGTTATAAACAAATGCACAGTTTGAGGTACTTTTTTTTAAACGTGCTCTAGTGGACTGGCCAATATTACATTGATACAGATCTGTGTCAGTATATAGGATAAATATCAGAAAGATCTTAGTTTTGTTTATCGAATAGTTACTGAGCTTCTGGATCGAATTCAAGGTTCAGTTTCGATTCTGATTTTGTTGTGAGATTTCTTTCTGATCCACTGAAATGAATCTAACGATACAATTGGAATCGAAACTGGATCCAAAAGCTCAGGAACTACTAGTTAAAAGAAACTAATAAGATCCTTTTGGTATTTATCCTATAATACCGAACTGCATTTGATTATATAATTTGTTTATAACAATCACATTATTTATGAAATAGCAATATAGGTCACTAAAGTATCACAAGCCCAAAAAAGTAACTGAAATTCTTAAAAATTTCTGAAACTGCGCATTTGTTTATAAAACTTGTTTATAACAATCACAAAATTGTCATGAAAACGAAAGTCAATTAAGAAGTATCCAAACTTATTCAAAAATCACCTACCATTGTTCATAATAATTCAATTGTTAATAACAAATTATACATTTATAATAAACTATCAAGTTATGCTTCGCTCAATTTTTACCTTTTTTTTCAACTTTAATAAAGTAAATAAAAGAATTTTTTTCAATCGGCTTTGGGCAATTATTTAAGAATTTAGATAGCTTTCATTTTAGAAACATATAATTGTAGCCGGAATCGTATTATGAACATGTTTTCGTCATTTTGCCCCAGTGCGCGGCTTAGACCGTAGTTTATTTAAAAAAAAAGTAATGATAAGAAATATAATTTTCGATCAAAATGTTAATAATAGTTATTTGTGATACAAGTGCGCAAAATAGGTGATTGTGGGCGAGTGTGAATTTTGCAGCATAAGCCGCAGGTGAATGATGCAATCACACGAGTTACCAATCACCTATGCGCACGTGTATCACACGCTATTTTTTGCAAGGCCCGCCCGAAAAAGGTGTTAGGAGTCAACGAAAAATACTAATTTTATATTGCATAAAGTGGAGTAAAGAAATTGTTTTGAAACAAAAAAATTTTTTAAATGTTTGAAAACATTTTTTTTTAAAGTTTGAAAACAAAATTTTTGAAAAAAAATTTTGTGAGAAAAAATTCTTGAAAAAAATGTGAAAACAAATTTTTGAAAAAAAAATTTGTTGGAAAAAAAATATTAAAAAAAAAATGTTGGCGTTTATGCTCTTCTGCCGGGGAAGGGGGGGGGGCTACGAAACCCTAGAAACAAAACTTCAATCATTAAAAGATTTGTTCAAGTTAAATCTAAATTTATTTCAAAAGATACCAACACCAGTGTTTAAAGTTACCTATGCCAGTGTCTAAAGTACCTCATCTCGAAAGTGCGCATGCGCAGCTTTTTCACAAGTGCCTACCGAAGCCATCTTCAAATTGCGCATGCGCGAAAATTGTTCGCACACAGTCTGCTCAAATAAGGTCCTTTAGGCACAATTTAGAAGCATGAAAACGTCAACTTTTGAGGTGGGTGTTGCAAAATAGTAAATTGTGTACCTTGGGGGAAAATTCAGTCTTTTCACTCTAACGTGAGTTTTGCAAACACGCCAGAGTAAGAAGGCGTTTCCCTCCTTCGTGCACACGATATTTTATGTAAAAAAGATATGATTTACAAGTTTATCAAGTTTGACTTTTAAGGTTAGGTTGATGCGGCCATAAATGTACACGGACGAATGCGCATCTGCGGAGTACAATTATGATCATAATTTTACCCCGCGCATGCGTATTCGCTATCGCTCCACCTGTTGTGTAAACGCATCCCTACTGAAAAAGCCTACATAGTAAACTACATGGGAACCCATATGGAATCCTTTTTTGAATTCCTGTCTCAAACTACGATTTGAGATAGGATGGGAAATATTTTGTGGGTTTCGACATGGGTTCTTATATGAATATCGTTATGGAAACCTATGAATTATTCTTACATGAAATCCCACATGGGATTAGAACTTTTTTTAAATGAAATATATTTGGGAAGTTTTGGGTGCATAGTCGGCAATCTTAAAAACCCCCAAAAATATTGCGCAGCCGTAGGTGTCATAGAAAACAAATGCGCACTTCTTAATTATTAATTGCAAACCCATCCATGTACGAACCTTCATAAAAACCCATGATAAGAACTGATATAGATTCCCATCCTATATTCCTATATAGATCGTAATTTGAGACAGGAATTCAAAAACGGATCCCATATGGTTTCCCACACAGGTTCCAATGTAGTTTACTATGTAGACTTTTTCAGTAGGGTTCGACATATAGAAATGGACCGATAAAGCTGTGGGGAGAACGGAAATGGGCTTTAGAGAGAGAGAAAACATTTGAGAGGTAGATCTGCCTTTTTCTATTCCAGGACTGTCCTCTATGTACGGTCCTGTGCTTCATCAAGCTCCACCCATCGAAAATGCTCTCGACCAATCAGCTTTATCTAGAAAGACACAGGTCTACCTCTCAAATGTTTTCTCTCTCCCCTAAGGCCCATTTCAGTGCTCCTCACAGCGTTTTCGGCCCATTTCTATATGTCGATGTGTAAACGGTTACTTTTAGAGCTAAAAAGGCGCTGATAAAACGCATAAATCATTCCTGCGTTACATAATAGTACATTTCGTGACTAGCGTGGACTGACGGCCTTTTTGAAACGAGCGCAATGTTTTTGTAACGAGTCGTAGGTAAGGGCGCCCTTACCTACGACTCGTTACAAAAACATGGTGCGAGTTTCAAAAAGAAAAGCCGTCAGTCCACAGGAATCACGAACGATACTTTTCAGAACAAAATCATAAATTTCGTGATTTCATTGTCTGCATGGAAAAATGCAAAATCACGTTAGAAACATCGACTCACCAATCCGCTATGAATTTTCTTTCTATCTTTGTCAACCACGGTCTCTCTCTAGCGTTACGAAAATACACGGAGCACGCTCAAACAAAGCTCTTTTTGAACCTACGTCACGCTGTGCTTACTGAACCCTATTTTGTCATTCGTCCAACGCACCGCTCAAAACGCGTACTTTTGCGTTTGTCTATGGAGGCATGAAAACACGCCATTTTTATTATTGCGTTCTGAAAAGATTATTTATTTGCAATCACCGTGTTTGAGCCTGTAACGCCCCCTGAAAAGTAAGCGTTACAAAGCCTGCTGAAATATTATTAATTCCGAACGCCGCAACACAGAAATATTAAGAGTAATCTAATTTTTCTGTGGACCTGTAGATATAATACTCTAGCTCGTACCGAATCATTTTCAAATTTCGCGCCATACGAGATTACCAATCACAGCCAAGCAGATGACAGCCACGCCAGTCGTATGTTTTCACAAACAAACACAAACATCACGACTCACTTTTCAGAAGGCCCTACAGTCTCATAAAATACTGATTTCGAATAAAATATCGTACATCACGCGGAGAGTTGGACAGATCCTCGCGTGCCCAGCTGAAAATTCTTGTACAGGAACCTGGAAGGATCCTGTACATGTTCCTGTACACGAACCCGTACAGGTAATCTTGACGGTTCCTTTGCAGGAATTTGGCGAAGGAAACTGTAAATGATCCTGCCAAGGAACCTGCAGCGACAAAGGAACCTTTGAATGATCCTGTACAGGAGCCTGTACAGAAACGTGTATAGGATCCTTTACAGAAAGCCGTCGAAGGAACCTTTGGAAGGATCCTGTATAGAAACACATATAGGGTCCTTTACAGAAAGCCATTGCGAAAACTGATGTCGCTTACAGCTATAAACTTGCCTTCTTTTTATTCCCTTGAAGAACGAACTCACTATCGAGAGAGCCAAGCCACCAGCGAACCCTCGCGGATTAGTTCCTACTCAGGTTCATGTATAGGATCCTGAACATGTTCCTGTACATGAACCTACACCTCAATTGACACTGTGAAGGAACCTGTACAGGACCATTCAAAGGTTAGCTTGTATACAGGTTCCTTTGCAGGATCATGTACAGTTTCCTTCGCCAAATTCCTGCACAGGAACCGTCAAGATTACCTGTACAGGTTCGTGTACAGGAACATGTGCAAGATCCTCCGAGGTTCCTGTACAGGAATTTTCAGCTGGTTGGAGCTCAATGTTCGCATTGTTTTATAACTCGTCCTGCAAACATTGATCTCTCCGTAAAGACATGTCTAACACTCTTTGTAATGTAATACACCCTCATCGTAATCACTATATCTTATTGCACAGGTGAAGAATGGCCAACAACAACGCCCTTATTCCGATTTCCGATGGACTACTCGACCATACTGTGTGCTTAACGGAGATGAAATTTCGTAATTACCATTTCAAATGGACCATTAAAAATTACGATTCGGTGAGCAAAACAATGAAGCGAATTAAGTCGCCCGAATTTCCTTTAGAAGAAAAAACTCAAAAATGGTACATTGAATTTGAACCTTTTGAGATGAATGAGGATACCAAGGGAGATGCGATCTTTTCATTAAAAAGAAAATTTTTCGATGAAATTTATATCCAAGGTGCATATAATTTCGAAACTGCTTCCGGTGGAAAGTACACACATAATTTCAAGATAATGCTGCCTAAATATGGGATGGTGTGTAACTTATCTATTAAACTACTTTTCAAATCATTACAATGGGATAAATGTTCTAACAAGGATTTAACTATAACCTGCTACTTTCGAATGTTTGATTCCGCCATCGATATTTGTGGAGAAGTCTCAAATAAGAAGGTCATGTCCGGAGAACTACTGGGCAATATTTCGAATTTAATGGAAGACCAAGTATTCAAGGATATCACATTTTCTGTCCAGGGTAAAAAATTTAAAGCCCATAAAGCAATTTTAGCTGCTCGGAGTCCAGTATTTTCTGCCATGTTCACGCACAAAATGAAAGAAAGGATCAAATCTTGTGTTGAAATTCAGGATTTAGAACCAGAAATATTTGAAAAGATGTTGCGTTTCATCTACACTGATAAAGTCAATGATCTGGAGAAATCAGCCTCAAAACTTTTACCTGCAGCAGAGAGATATGATTTGCAGAATCTGAAGAGAATGTGTGTCACAATTCTGCACAAAAGTCTGACTATCAAAAATGTTTTAGAAACTTTAAAACTTGCTGATATGTTTTCGATCTCCGATTTAAGAAGAGCAGCATTGAAGTTTATAATTTCTCACCTTGAAATTTTGAACGGTATGAAGGAATTCGAAAAGTTGATTGAATCACGACCACGTATTGCTCTTGAACTTATTAGGTTGCAGAAAAAGGGTGATTCAAATTTCGAGGGAAGTTTTGAGAAAATAAAAAAAAAAAACAGATTTTGAGTTTCGCCATTAATAGTTCAATGTTCAAAAGAGATTAAATAATTCCAAGTGTTTTTGTAAGACTCTTAAGAGGCGAATCATTTCAAATAGTGAAAAGAATGTTCGATAATAAGTTTACGTTATACGTTCCTTGGTAAAATATTTTTAAACGTCATTTGAATGTGAAATCATTACAAACTATACTAGGCTAGTTTTTACGTTCAAGTTTTCTTAGGCTGATAATTTTTCTTAAGTTAGTACCGAAATTCATTTCTAATTTAAAAGCTTATGTATTTTCTTGTGATTGTTCAGCTGTTCCTAAAGTTAATTTTTTTGTACATACACGATGAGTTTCTAATATTACAATCAGCTTTCCATTTGTTTTCCTTCTTAAATTTACATTGTTGGTTAGCTTCTAGAAATAAGTATCTTTCAAAAACTAAAGTAAATGTCAAAAAAATTTATTTAAACATACACTCCGAATGCTCAACAAATGTAGTGTTCTAAACAGGACTTAGGCGGGTTTTTTCCCTTAACGAAAAAATGTGCCTGAAATAAATATATATTATATCATTTTAGAAGAATGATTGTTTTTCGCGAATAAAAAAACTTTTTTTCAGACTTTAACACTCAATAGAGGATTTCTTATTTTTATAACAAAACGCAGGCTTTCGAACCACGAGTTTAAAAAATGTAGCTCATCTGATTACATTTAAAATGGGTACAATTAAAAAATCGTTTTATTTTCAAGGATTGAGTCTGACACAAATAAATTTTATACTCTAAATTTTTAATTCGTAGCGTTTGTAGTTCGAAAATGTACAATTTAAAACCTTTACTTCAATCCCACCAGCGGGTAACTTTTTCATTTTGGACAAAGTTTAATACTTTGATTTTGAAATATACTTTTTCTCTACTTATTATTTTTTATTTAAATTTTGTACGATAAGTCACTATGATACTGGATTGCACTGCACGCACAACATTTTGAAGACACTTCCGCGACTCGCCGAATTTTTTAGCGGTCATGTAATTGGACACGTCTGAGCTTTTACTGTAGTTTTAGAATTAAAAAATTGGACTCTTATTATTATTAATTAAGATACTCAAATTAAACAAGTGTTAATTTCAACGATATTCTACAAGTTTCAATTTACATCCTTCATACTTTTATAGTTAAATCATATAAAATTAAAGGCGTTTACAAAATTTGAGTTGATAGTTTGTAAGTTGGATAGTTTAAAACTAGTAGCAAAAGTGAAGTTGAATAGATTTGAATTAAATCTTTGAAAATTATAAAATTTTATTTAAAATTGGGAGGAACATTATTAACCTTCATCCGTTCGCGTGGGCGGTCAAGTGACCGCCTTTTTGGAATTTCGAATGTCGCGCTCACCAGTGAGCTTTGGGTGAGGTGGGAGGGGCATGTATTCTTTAATGACACCAGAGAGATTGCCGATCCCATACATTCAGTTTCGAGTGATTCTCCGCAGTGCCCCCTCTCGAAGTAAGCTTTTGCGAACTAAAATCAAAGCGCCCCCAATCGAAGTAGCCAGTTTAGGAACTAAAATAGACAATAGACGCTCCTACTTGAGTGGTCAGGCAGGGCGAAATTTTTCCAGTTTGATAATGTCGGTAGAGAAGATCAGATTGGGTAATTTTAGTTCGTAAACTGGCTAGTTCAATTGGGGGCGCTTTGATTGAAACATTATCATAAAAGAATCCTGGAAGCAGAGATGAGGTGTAATCTCTGCTGGAAGATTGTAAGGCAATTTTTATCATTTCGCAGAATTGAAAAAAAATCAGGAAAAATTCGAATTAATGTAAAACATAGTTTTGAAACACTTTTAAAAAATAATTTAAATATTGAGAAGATTTAAAAGAAAATATAGATTTTTGAAGATTTTGAAATAAAATTTTGGAACCTTTTCAATAATTTTGAAGGGTTTCAAGAAAATAAATTTTTTTGTAAGATTCCTGGGAAAGCTTTATAATTGCTTTTTTTTTTGAAAAATAATGTTTAAAGAAAATTCAAAAATATTTTGAAACATTTCGAAAAATCAGACAAATGAAGAATCCCGAAAAAGAGCTTTAATAATTATTTTTGTATATCGCGTTGAAATTTGGTGAAATATAAAACAATGTTATTGAAAATTAGATGTTTATTTTTTGGTTGAAAATGTAACATTTTTTCTTAATTCGTTGCTTTTTGGTAGAAAATAAATCTTTTTGATTGAAAATGTCACTATTTTTTGAAAATCCGCTGTTTGTTGGTTGAAAATATAAAAAAACTATAATATAAAAAAAATAAAATATAAAATAAATTAAACTATAAAGAACTATACTCTTATTTAAAATCTTTTTAAATTTTTTCTAAATTTTATTTACAAATAAAATTTTATTTTTAAATTTTCTATTTAATAATAATTTATTAATTAATATTTAATATATATAGGTATAATTCTTCTGTCCGTGTGTATGTGACTGAACTCCTCCTAAACGGCTGGACCGATTTTGATGAAATTTTTTATGTGTGTTCCAGTGGATTGAAGAATGGTTTAGATTCACAATTCAGTCCACTGGAAAATGCTTATTTGATTAATTTTTTATTTATAAATTAGGACAACAGAACAACGTCTGTCGGGTCCGCTATAGTTTATATTTAAATTTTCATTTTTAAATCTATTATATATGTGATTTCATTTTATTACACTACCTTTCTCCAACCGAGCAAGTCACGCCTACCCCGAAAGGGAAATGGCTTAATGGTATAATAATAATAATAATATATAAAATTATATATAATATTTCAATCAAAATTTCATTTCACTGTTTCCCGGACATCGTAAAATCTTAAGAAAATTTGTTTATTTTCCTCAAAAAGACATCGTTCGTTGAAATTGGCAAAATTTATTGAAGCATAATTTGATCGAAAATAATTATGAATAAGTTATTCATTATTTTTTTATACAAACCCTAGAAGACCTGAAAGAGTCACGACATTTCAAAAAAAGTTCTGGAAAAATGGAACTTATCATGAAATTTTGAAAAAAATGACTGCATTTTTTTTATTCAAAACATTAATTTCAAAGATTATTAATCAAAGTCTTAATAATTATTTTCATACGCTGCAGCGATAAATGGTGGAGATTAAGAATTTGTTTCGAAAATAAGTTCGACTACTTCGTTAAAAATTACTTTTTTTGTTGTTGAAAATTTTTGATTGAAAATTGCACTATTTTTTCAAAATTCATTGTTTTTGGTTGAAAATGTAACTATTCTATTTGTTTTGTTATTGGTTTAAAATTAATTTTCTTACGAGGGGAGTGCGCGTGACGGGGGAACGGATTTTAATCATGTTTTGTGAGCGAAGAGGGCTTAATTTGAGATGAAAAAAGCTGAAATCGTTTACTTAGATAGAAAACGGTTTATGAGAAAAAAAGGGTTGAAAGAAACTCGTGCACTCGTTGAAAGAAACATCGGTTTGAATTACAGGATAATCGAGCAAGCTACGATGGAGCAATGGTCTAAGTTGCAGACTTCAAACTCTCTCGTCATGGGTTCACGTCCTGGTACAATAAAAAAATTTTTTTTGTTTCTATTCCTTTTTTTTGAATAGTTTAACCCTGAATATGCATAAATATTATAAAAACAATAGTAAAGAGGTTTAAAAAAATATTTTAAGAATAACAAAATTGTTTTTGACACCAAAATATTTTTATCAATCTGTTCATGTTTGCAGCATAATATTTTATTTTGAAAAATGAATTTTAATCGAATATTCCAAAACATTTTGAAACATTTCAAAAAGTATAATAAAATTGTTAAAAAAGATTCTGGAAGATTTCAAGGCAATTTTTATAATTTTGCACAATTATTGCAATTTTTCCTGATTTTTTTTAACTATTAGAAAAAAATCAGGAAAAATTTCAACTCATTTGAAACATAGTTTTGAAACTTAAAAAGATAATTTTAATATTGAAAAGATTTAAAAAAAAAGAAAAGAAAATGTACATTTTTGAAAAAAAAATTCATTTTTGTGATTGAAAATTTAAATTTATATATTTTTTTAATTTGTTGTTTTTTAAAAGGAAATTAATTGTATAGGTTAAAAATTCATTTTTTTTTAAATTGAAGATTGAACTTTTTTTGAAAATTCGTTGTTTATTGGTTGAAAATTTAAGTATTCTTCCAACTTATTTCGGATTTTATCTCGGAATTTAAAGAAATCTTTTGAAATGTTTTCAAATCTTGAGAAATTTTTTTGAAAACAAAAATTGTATATTTTGCTTTAATTTAAAAAAAAATCTTTTGTAGTCATAAATTATTTTTGAATCTCTTTAATACTTTTAAATATCTCTTAAAGTTGCCAGATTCATGGAATTTAAAAGAAAAATTCTAGATTTTTTGTTATTCAAAGGTTAACTTAAAATACTATTAATCAAAGTCTTAACAATTATTTTAATACGTTTGAAAATTAGTTTAACTATAGTTTAACTATATACTTTTAAATTTCGTTGTGTTTTGGTAGAAAATTTCAACTATTTGGTTAAAAATTCCCTTTTTTTTTTGAACATTTTTCATTGAAAATTGAACTATTTTTTGAAAATTCGTTGTTTTTGGTTAAAAATGTAATTATTATATTTGTTATTGTTTCAAAATTAATCTTCTTAGTTGAAAAGTCATTTTTATAGAAAATTTAACTATTTCTTGAAAATTCATTGTTTTTCATAAATATTTTATAAATATTAGTAAATATTTTCAAGTTTCAAAATATTTTGACTCACTTTAACACTTCTAAAATTCCTAAATATCATTGTTCAAAATTCATTTTTATAGAAAATTCAACTATATATATTAAAAATATTAATCCAAAATATTGTAAGGAAACTTCTTCAAATTTTTCAAAATTTGAAAAAAGAAATGTTGGAAAAATTTGACACATTTAAAAAAATAAATACGTGGCTAATCAGTTTTGAAAAAAATTATAACTAATTTAAAAATTGAACGAATAAAACATGGAAAATGTTTTTTACTTGGAACAATTAATTCTTGGAGAATACTTCTTTAAAGTTTTCAAAATTTTAAAAATGTAGGAAAAATTTGACTCATTTTAAAAGATAATAAAAAGGTTTAAAAGTTTTGAAAAGATTTAACAATAATTTAACAATTGAATGGATTAAAAATTGAAAATAATTTATATTTGGAAAAATAATGCTTAGACAATATTTCTGAAGATTTAAATAATTTTAAAAGAAAAATCCGAAATATTTTAAGGAAACTTCTTTCAAGTTATTAAAATTAACACCAAAAAAATTAGTGAAAGTGCAGCCTATCAAGACGTTAATTTGAGTCTTAACAGAATCTTAAAACAAAATATTTTTTATTTTTGCAAAAAAAATTTGAATACAAAAAATTTGTTAAAAAAAATTATGCAAAAAAATTTTATGCAAATAAAAGTTTGGAAATAATTTTGTAAACAGAAATTTCCTGAAAAAACATTTTTTGAACAAAAATTTCTTGAAAAACGTTTTTAAACAAAAATTTGTTTGAAAACAAATATTTGAAATGACTTTTTATGAAACAAAAAATTTTGAAAAAAACTTGTTTGAACAAAATTTTTGAAAAACAAAATTTTTTACAAAGAATTTTTCGAAAAAAAAAATTCCAAAGTGTGGTTTTGTTTTGAATTCGCACGATGTAGCGAAATGACATTGGTAGGGCGGAGGGGAATCCTCAATTCTTGTCACCACTACGCTTCTACTTCGTAGAACCGGCGGAGAATTTCTGAGAAATATACTTCCCCAAACAAATGAAATAAAAATAGAAGAGCAGCTCTTTAAAACTGCTTTCTTGGACACTTCTTATATTATCTAATTAAATGGTCTTTACTTAAACTTAAATTCAGTAAATAAATTGATTAAAATTAAAATTAAATTAATTAATTTAAAAAGTGTCTAATGTTCTGTTATTAGCTTTTAACACTTTTCACATTTCCCCACTTTTTATACCAATAACTGAGTTATCAGCGTCAACCTTCAAAAAAACCAAATAAAAAAACAAAAAGAGAAAAAAAAGTTTTTAAAAATCTAGGGCTTTCAATTTCGGCAGACTATGGAAAAGCTGTAGAGTTAGAAAAAATAATTTTTTCTCCAATTAGAATAATTTTTAATACAAAATAAAAATTTCAAATAACTATTAATTTATTAAAAGTTGTTGAACACTTAAATTCGAGATATAACCACATTCCGAGATTTGATAACAAGGAATCAAGCATTATCAGTTTCTTTTCAAAGTTATATAAATACATTTTCGTAAGATTTCGGAGGATATTAAAAAATATTTTTGAAGATCTCACATATGTCGAAAAAAATCTAGAAAAGTTTGATATAATTTTTTTATTTTACGGGATTTGCAAAATATTGTGAAAAATTAGAGTCAGCTTAAAAGATGTTCAGGACTTTTGGAAGATTTGAAGAAATTTAAAAATGTTTTATAAATTTTCGAAAAACAATTCAAGTTTTAAAATATTTTTAATCTCTTCAAAACTTCTAAAATTCATAAATAATTTTTAAGCTGAAAAATTAAAATTTAAAAATTGCCTTAAAACCTTAGAGATTTGTAGAAATTTTAAGAGGAATCTTAAGAAAATTTTTGTATTCTTTCAAAATTCTTAAAAAGCTTCTAAATTTTTTTTCGATATACTCAAGTGTACACTTGGTTTGAAATGGTTTGAAATTTTTCAAATTTTAATTTATGTTAACACCTTTTCAAAAATTCTAAATATCTTTTGAAATAATTCAGTTTTCTTAAAAAATCTTTCAATTGTCTTAAAATCTTCTAGATCCTGTTTCGTGTGTTTTAAAATAAAATCTCAATCATTGAAAATTTTCCCAGAAATCTCATTATCGGTACCGATAACTATTTTGGTTTCCGGTACCGACAGTTTACACATTTCGCAAATTATGATATATTTACCGGTGTGAAAAAGTTTACAAATTGTATACTGCAGTAGCAAAATTTTAAGAGCAGAATTATTTCCTAATATTAAAAAAATCCTTTGCAATTAAAATGTTTTCTGTTATCAATAATGTTTAGAAACATTTGGAAAAAATTTTATCATGAAATAAAATCACTAATTTGGAAACTTTGATTTACACAATATTGATGTTGCAGTAAATTCGTAATATTAATTAATAGACTTAATCAATAGACAGCTAACTTAAACAGGCTGCAAGAATAAAAAAGAAATACATTTGGACTGTGACTGACAATATTCTTAGAAATTAAAAAAAAATTGAACGGCAAGAATAAAAAACGAATAGCTTCGGACAAGCACAAAAATAGGATTCATTTTGGAAAAAAGCCCGCTTGAAAAGTCACGCTTTAAAAAGACAAGAAATAAAAAATAATTATTCTCTTTTGAAGATCTAACTAACATGTCCTCTTCTTTTTTCATACCTTGCTTTGTCAATGAAATCATTAATGTCGGTTAATGTATAATATACATAATTATATATATAATATAAATAATTTATATTATAAATATGTTCAATCGTATGTATATTTTTGAGACAAAATTTCAAATATAAATAAATGACCGAATCCATTTCAAATCAGGCAGGTTCTACACTTGAAGTTGCAGTACAAGATATCATAAATGCGTGAGAGAACTTTTTTAAATGTGCAACCTATTTTCTCAACATTTTTTTAGCTGTTGTTGTTCTCAAGAAAAATGCGAAAATTCGATTTTATGAAAAAAAATTCTACTGGCCACAAAAGTTATTTAGCCAGCATTAAACTCACAAGGTATTTTCCTTATGATAGTACAAATTCAACAAAAAATTGGCAAAAAATATAAATGTGGGTTTTTTGGGAAATACACTACCAGAATCTGAAAAGAAATCGTAAATATCTCAATTAGTTCAAAAGTTATACGAGTTTAAAGAAAAAATTGGGTTTTTTTTTTAAACAAAGACAAAAATTCAAATACGCATAACTCTGTAAAAAAAAATTTTTCACGAATCTCAAAAATATGTAACGCCTAATTTCCTCTAAAAAACAACATATTTTTAATACATTCATGTTGAAACCTACTGTGACACAATTTTCAACTTCCTCTTCCAATTTACCTCTGCAAACTTTTGATGAACATGATTTCTTTTTTTCTGATATTACTCCTGAGACTTTCCTTAAGGAAGTAATGGAAGTTAATTCTAATGCGATCGGTATGGATGGAATATCGATAAAAATGATCCGGTTAGCTCTTCCAGTTATCTTCCCAATATTATTGGAGATTTATAATGCATCTTTACAAAGTGGTATTTTTCCAAATATATGGAAAAAGGCACTAATACAACCGATACCTAAAATCACCAGTCCTAATTCCACTAAAGACTTCCGGCCAATTTCTATCCTTAATGTGTTATCAAAGCCACTTGAACGGATGGTGCATAGACAACTAACAAATTTTCTAGATACTAATAAATTATTAGACCCTATGCAATCGGGGTTTAGAGCCAAACATAGTACACTCACAGCGTCCCTAAAAATCACTACTGATGTTAAGCTGCCGATCGATAAAAAAGAGATTACGGTTGTGGTACTTTTTGATTTTTCTAAGGCTTTTGACACAGTGAACCACAGTTTACTTTTACAAAAACTCAAATCTTTCAAAATGTCCAATTCAGTAATAAAGTGGTTTGCTTCCTACTTAAGTAATCGTTCACAAAGTGTGAAGACTAGTAATGCTGATATGTCTGAATGGGTGGAAGTTAAGAGTGGAGTTCCGCAGGGGTCCACACTTGCACCTACGCTTTTTAACTTGTATACCTCTGATCTTGGAAGTGATCTAAAATTTTGTAAGTATCTTAAATACGCGGATGACTTCAAATTGTACCTTTCCGGACCTGCTGCAGAATTGAATAGACTTCTCAGTCAGACCCAAGAGGACATAGATCGGGTGGTGCTTTGGGCTGAAAATAACGGTCTTGCTTTAAATCCAGCTAAAACTAACGCTATTATTATTGGGCCTTCGCCTTCTCCCTCTGTGGATGCACTCACTCACCTCACTCCTTTGAGGGTCGGTAATGTTACTATTGTTTTTCAAGAATCGGTCAAGGATTTAGGATACTTGCTCAACCGTACTCTGTCTTGGAAAGAGCATGTAATGGCTATTTCTCGGAACACCTACAGAATTCTACAGCAATTAAATAAAAACAAAGACTCCTTACCTACCTCAACTAGGATTCTACTAGTTAAGAGTTTAATTCTACCGTTCTTCGATTACGGATGTATTGCTTATGATGATATAACGGACGAACTGAATGGAAAGCTAGAACGAGCACTAAATGCATGTATCCGTTTTATATACAATTTACCAAAAAGTGAACACATTACTCTCTATCGGGAGATAGCTGGGTTTTTGCCCGTGGCTAAAAGAAGACAATTTTTTATGGGCAATTTGCTCTTTACAATATCTAGAAATGAAGCTCCTCAGTATTTACGTGAATATTTTACTTTTGTCGATAAAAATCATCCCAATCATGCCAGACTCCGTGAGAGGAACTTAGCTTTAAAAATACCAAAGCACAGAACATGTAAACTCCAAAGATCGTTTATGGTTAGGGGGACACGTCTATGGAATAGAATACCACTAATTATCAGGGAAGCGCCCTCTTATTATCATTTTAAAATTGAATTTTTTAAGTATTTATTCAATGATTCAAATAATTTACTTGAAATTACCCATTGGTAATAAATTTAGTATTATGTTGACCTTTCAGTACTCATGTAGTTTCTGATTTTATTAAACACATATCGTATAATTACAACACTACTATGTACTTCAACCTATAACATTTTGATTCTAACGGCCTATGTTTAATATTAATTGATAGTAATAATTTACTGTTAAATACACATGTTCAGTTACTGTGCCACGATCCTAGTTTTAAGAATATTATCATGTATATTTTGTTCCTTAGAGGGCTATTTAGCCCTAGGGACTTTTTCAATAAATTACAAATTACAATTACAATATTTTGTCCCTGAGAGATTCTGCAACTTCAAGTGTAGAACCTGTCTGATTTGAAATGGATTCGGTCAAATAATGAACTATTTTTTCTTTCTCAAATTTTTAATTAAATTATTTGAACAAAGTAAAATTATTATGTTTTTGTTTAATCACTCACTCATTTTTTTAATATTTATAAACAATTTAATACGTCTGTTTTCTGGGTATGTAACTTTCTTTAATTGTCAAGTAATTATCTAACATTATAATAACATTTGGTTCTTAATTATTACAATTTTGCTCTTAATTCTGCACTTTTAATAAAAAAACAACATAATGTAACATAATCTGAATGTAATAAATAAAAATAATGGACTCTGGTGGTAAATAATTGTGCAGTTTGTGCTAATGGTAACTCCTCGAGTATCATTTTAGAAATTGCTAACTTTCATCATTTACCGACCCGCAACGTGCATCTTTAAATTAACTCTTAGTTCCATCCGCCAAGAGGGCGCAGTTATCAGCGCATGTTTTTCACATTCTCTTATTCCATTAGATCGGCAATCTCCCACCTCATCTCTGATTCTTTAAATCTCTGATGACACTTACGAGCGCTAGTTTCGGTACAAGTTAGATTGACCCACCCCCCTCAACCCCCTCAGTTCAGTAATCCAAACTCGGAGACGCAAGGTCGGGCGGTCTGATGATAGTCGTGCGAACGCCGACAGGAATTTTTTTCGTCACATTGGCGGTCTGATAACAGTCGTACGAACGCCGAGGTGAATTTTTTTCGTCACATTGCCGGTCTGGTGACAGTCCTGCGAACGCCGAGGGGAATTTTTTTCGTCACATTGGCGGTTGGTGACAGTCGTGCGAATGCCGATGGGAATTTTTGTCGTGTTTTTTAAATAAAGAATTTTGATCAAAAAGGTGTTTGCCGAGTGGTATCAGAGTTTCTTTGCTTTCATGGGACAAAAAGTAGAGAAAACAGCATGATAATCATGAAAAAACATGGGCGGTCAACCGACCGCCCGTGTGACTCAAGTTGGCGCGAACGCATGAAGGTTAAGTAGAAAACCTTCAAGTTAGAATACTTTTTACCCTAATAGCACGGAACGTTCCGCGGGAACTTTTGGAACGTTCCAGCGGAACATTAGTTCCAGTGTTCAAAAACTATACTTACGAGAAATTAAAATTGGTATCTTTGGATTTGAATCGTAAAAGAGAGAAATAGTAATAGTTCTATTAGATTCTATTGTTAATGCCAAATAATTTTTATAAAATATACCAAATTACTAAGGTGTTATTGTAATTCTGCTGAAAATAATAAAGTATGTATTTAAAAGTGCCTGCCAACTTTCCATTGGCTATTGAAATAGGCACCGACCCCAGTGTATAATTTGAATTGCAAACGTTCAAAATAGAATAATTTTACATTGAAAATTTATAAATGAGAAAATTCAACATTTTAATCAAGCAATTTTTTAATCAGTTGAATTTTGTCTGTCCTACATATAACATTTAAGGATTTACAATATGGAGATATTCAATTTAAAATTGTTTCATTTTGATTGAATGGTCAAGATTAGATTCGTTAATTTGGAGATCCCAAGTGTATTATGAGTCCAGAGAGTGACCACAGAGCTCCGGGACTCGTTGATATCATACTTACAACAGATCCCGAGGGATTAATGAAGCTTCATTACTCCCTAGAGGGAGTAATGAAGCGGAACTGAGTATGCGTGGCCGATTGGTTAGGAATAGGTGAGATTATCCCCGCGAATCGGGCTGGATGTACGGCTATTGTAGTTAAGTCGGGCAAAAAATTACATTCTGTTATTTCATTAAACTATGAGGCTTATTTTTATAAATTGTTTCCTTTCAAAAACATGTTTTAATTTTTATCAGTGCTATATCTCCCAATATTTTGAATAAATATTTGATATAGAAACGTTTCATTGAAACATTAAAAGTTTCATGAAACAATGAAACGTTTCATGGGACCAAAGTTTCTGAACCGTTTGAAAGTTTCACAAACACGTGCGCGCTTGCGCACTCATGTCAGGTTGAGGTTAGGTCATTTAACACAATTAGTTATTCTTTTAATAACTTGTAAAATGATTTTTCACCATAAGTGTATTCGGATATTATTTTTTATTTTTCAAAGGTTACTCAATTAAATAATAAAATCGATAATTTTTTTGTAATGAGTTTGGTATTTAATTGAATACCCTAATAGCACGGAACATTCCGGGAACGTTCCGCGGGCACCTTCGGAACGTTCCAGCGGAACGTTCCCGGAACGTGTAAAATGTCCGCCCCTTGGGAACGTTCCACTGGAACGTTCCAGGAACGTTCCACTGGGACCTGAGGGGAACTTTCCATTATTGTTATTTTTAACAACAATTATCTCGTAAACCATAAGAGATAGGTAAAAATGGATGTCATTTTTGAGTTTTGAGTACCGCATATACTACACTATAATATGATATCCGTATCATAAACTGACATCGATTTTGACCTATCACTTACGGTTTACGAGATATTTATTGATAATAATAACAATAACGTTAATTTATGTTTGGAACGTTCCAGTGGAACGTTCCCAAGCGGCGGACATTTTACACGTTCCGGGAACGTTCCGAAAGTTCCCGCGGAACGTTCCGGGAACGTCCCAGGAACGTTCCGTGCTATTAGGGTAGGTTTTAAAAAATAAAAAATGATATCAAAATATATACTTGTGAAAAATAATTTTTTCCAAGGTATTAAGATAAATTATGTTTCATCCCATGTATCTTTGCCATGGGATTGCTATTATTGTTTGGCCCTCAGCGTCCAGACATGTTGGATTTCCTCCACCAAATCTGAAATGCCTATAATTAACGGAACCAAACGTTCAAACTAGATTTAAACTTTCTTATGCAAATATGTATTTCTACATCAAATATTTATTTAAAATATTGAGATATATAGCACTGATAAAAATTAGAACATGTTTACGAAAGAAAACAACTTATAAAAATAAGCCTGATAGTTTAATGAAATAGCAGAATGTCATTTTATTAATTTCCATTCGAAGTTTCTACATTTTTAATGAAATCGTTTTAAAAATAATACATTCTAAAAATAATTTTGGTCACACATTTGATTGGGACAATGTTAAAATTATAGATCGAGAACCGAACTATAAAAAATGAATGATTTCAGAGATGACGCATATATAAACAGCAATTCAAATAATATTAATAAAAAAGAAGATATTTATGCTCTTAGCAAAATATATTTTCCATTATTACAGAAATTAAATTTGGGTGTTTAACTTTCCATAAAGATAGAATTCAATATGTATTATCCATGAATATGTGTATGAGTACGTGCATATGTTTGTTTCTTCAGTTGACTGTAGACTGTCATTTCAATCGAACAAAATGGGTCCTTCATATTTAATTTAACTTAGGGCCGGTTCCACCAACCTCGATTAAAAAGTTAATCCTCCGTTAAACCTAGTTACGCGTTCCACCACGTTTTAGCGGCCGGTTAACTCGCGTTAACCACAGTTAAATCTAACCGGTCAAAATTGATCGGTTAAGGCGACTTAATCGTCCTCTAACCTAAAAACGGCATTGTCGTTGTGAAATATGGAGTTTTTGGAAGAAGTTCTGAGATCGTCTGATGACGAAGTCGAAAAAGATGTTTTTGAATTTATATGTGATATATTAATATATCACGAACAAAATATACACCAACATTCACTTTTTTTAGGTTAGTGTAGACACGAGCGTGGCCCAACCTTACCTGGATTTGGCGCGCACGGACATATTGCTTTGCTTTCCATTCGACCGACGGGTAGCCAATCACACGAATGATTTAAAGTAAAATAGGAGTTACTTCGAAACGACTATCTGGTCAGCTAACCGCGCCCACGAAAAATGTGGTGGAACGCACAACAGGATAACCCAAGCTTAACTATGGCGTTAACTTTAACCCGCCGTCAGTTAACCACTGATTTAACCGAGTTTGGTGGAACCGGCCCTTAGACGCGTTAAAATTTATGTTTTAACCAGTGAATGTCAGCGGTAAATTTAAAAATTTGTTTTTAATTTATATTATGTGCCTGTAAAAATATGTGTTATTTATGTGGGGTTTCTTTATTTTAATAAATTAGCCTGATGAGGTTGGCGAACCAATGCCAACGAAACGTCACACACTTTGACAAACAAATATGAGTTTTTGGCTCATTTGCCTTCATCCATCGAAATTTCTTCTTTAATTAAACGATGGAAGGCGAATTTTTGGTTTCTTCAATGAATGAGAGTCTTGGATCGGAGATAGACTCAACACCACTGGTAACATCACATTTTTTCCAATATATTGACAAAAATTATGGACCCAACATAAAAAACGCTCTTAAAAAATGGACTACGGAAAACCGAAGATTAGCTGAAGCTACATCTAAGCGAAAATTTATGTTGAAATGCAGAAGTAATGACGTTATTCCTCAACATATTTTAAATCTTAACAAACGACAAAAAAATGTTTCATTTTACAGTGTCACTTGTCGAAAACAACTCAATAAATTTAATCATCATTATTCTTGGAAATTACTAAAAATTGAAATCCGAGATATTAATTTTTTAAATAGAACTCTTGATAAAATAAGAAAAACCATTTCAGAATCTGAACTTAATGATAATATTAAAAAAAGTTCTTTGACTTATCGTTAATTAAATTTAATTCTATTTACAAAAAATGTAATACAGAACTGCAAATTAAATTTGAATCCTTACTTTCTAATCAATATAACCGGTCGATGATAAATAAAGATCATTGCTTCAAAAATTTAACAGAGACTCAAATACCACAAGACATTATTGACATTGTCTCCTTAGGACCTATAATTATAACCTTGCTTCAAAATGTTCAAAACAAGAAGTTATTGATACTATCAAAAATGTAGAATCAGTTCTTCAATCGTCAGATCTACATAATGAGCTTAAAAATGAAATTAGAGACAAATTAACTACTAATATTAATAACACTTTGAAGAGAGATATTCATACAGCCAAAGAAGACAAAGAAATCACAAAAAAATTAAATAAGACAAAAACTTTTTTGAAAAATATCTCTGATATCTTTTTTTTTGAATGCTGATAAAGGTAACCTCACTGTTTGTTTAAAAAAAATCAGTTTATAACTTAAAAATGACTGATTTTCTTTCTGACACATCTACTTGCATTCATGTAAAAAAAATCCTTTGAAAAAACTACAGACAGACACATCAACAATTTTTTTAAATCTCAATGACAATATTTTTTTTAAATACGAATACTATAACAATCAACTTACTTTAATTGATACAGTTCTAGCTAAATGTTATAGTCTGCCAAAAATAAATAAACAAGATGTCCCTTTTCGTCCGATTATTTTTCTTATTAACAGTCCAACACATTTTTTGGCCAAAATAATTTATGATGAGTTAAAAAATTGCATTAAAACCCCTATTTCACATGCCAATAATAGTTTCGAATTAAAAGAAAAAATTAAAGATATATACATAGACGACGATTATGTTCTCCTTTCACTTGATGTCAGCTCGTTGTTTACAAATATCCCTTGTAACTTAGTTTTACAAAGTTTAGAAAAAGAGTTGAATATATCCACAATCAATGTAAAATTCCATTTAACGACATTATAAATTGTACGAAATTCCTTTTTGAAAATACTTTTTTTATTTTTAATAACGATTTTTACAAACAAATTAATGGCACGCCAATGGGCTCTCGAATCTCACCTTTGTTTGCAGATATCGTAATGGATGATTTGGAAGTGACATATCTAAGAAAATTTAAAAAAATCTATGATTGTGTTCCTCTTCTATATTTTAGATATGTGGATGACACGATCATATGCATTAAAAATAAACATGTTGATACAGTTATCCAAACCTTTAACTCTTATAATAAAAATTTACAATTTACCTTTGAATTAGAGCAAAATAAAAGTATTAATTTTTTTGACATGACGTTAATTAGAAAAGATAATCACATTATCACCAATTGGTTCCAAAAACCAATGTCATCTGGCAGACTAATTAACTTTCTTTCACATCATCCTATACAACAGAAAAAAAATATCGTGTACAATCTTGTTGACAGAGCTATATTATTATCTCACAATAATTTTCACTCCAATAATTTAAAAATAATCAAACAGTTATTGATTAATAATAATTATCCAATTGTTTTCATTAATAAAAACATAAAAGTCTGCATGAACAAAATTAAATATTACTAACACAACAAGGTTGTACATAATAATCAGATTCGTTCCAATGTGTATCAACTTAAAGTTTGCCTTCTATCATTTTTCTAATAATTTTACACAATTGTCTAAGATGTTAAATAGTTATAATATTGCTACGATCCCTAAAATTAAAAAAAGTTTAAGTTCTGTAATAAAATTAGGAAAAGATTCTTCTAAAAAATGGGATGAAACGCATTTAGTTTATAAATTTTCTTGTAAACAATGTCCTGCATCTTATGTGGGTGAAATAAAAAGATCTTTAAAAACTCCGATCAATGAACATATCAATAAGAAAAAAGCAGAGTTGGTTGTTTATAAACATCAACATAATTTTGGTCACACATTTGATTGGGACAATGTAAAATTTATAGATCAAGAACCCAACTATAAAAAAAAAGAATGATTTTTCAGAGATGATCCATATAAACAGCAATTCAAATAATATTAATAAAAAAGAAGATATTTATGCTCTTAGCAAAATGTATTTTCCATTATTACAGAAATTAAATTTGGGCCTTTAACTTTCCATAAGATAGAATTCAATATGTATTATCCATTAATATGTGTATGAGTACGTGTATATGATAACGACATAAGGTTTGTTTCTTCAGTTGACTTTAGACTGTCATTTCAATCGAACAAAATGGGTCCTTCATATTTAATTTAACTTAAACGTGTTAAAATGTATGTTTTAACCAGTGAATGTCAGCGGTAAATTTTAAAATTTGTTTTTAATTTATACTATGTACCTGTAAAAATATGTGTTATTTATGTGGTGTTTCTTTATTTTAATAAATTAGCCTAATGAGGTTGGCGAACCAATGCCAACGAAACGTCGCACACTTTGATAAACAAATATGAGTTTTTGACTCGTTTGCCTTCATCCATCGAAATTTCTTCTTTAAAATTTATTTTCATTTCATTGAAATCAATTTTCAAATTTTTTAAATAAAATATTTAAAAAATTACATGTTATTAACAATTGACACGTGATTTATTCATTTAAATTAGTTGAAACGATTTGCTTTAAAACATAAAGGATACTATCAAATGTTTATATTTAATACTTGATAGTATTTTTCTCATCATTTGAATTTTCCCGCCCTAATGTTTGAAACTTTGAAACGTTTCCAAAGTTTCATGAAACTTTTCATTTGGTCAAAGTTTCATGAAACTTTACAACCCTATTGCATTTAGCAATGTTCTCTATGCGTTATATCAAAGATATTAATGTTATATGCAACCAAGTGCATCAGCAATCGGCGCCATGTTGGTTTGATGTCACAACATACCTGGTAGAAAGACAAATCGATGGGCATAACCTAAAACGATCAAATTAACACGAAAAGGTGAGGCAATTTTTTCCATTGCACTCTTTCCTCATAACTGGTAAGCTTATCACGAATATTCTTTTTAATTGATCTGCACTAAGAATACAAATTCTACCCTCGGCCAAGTTAGACGTATCTCGCACGAATTTAACTAATTTCACATTTTGGAGCAATTATCGTGTCTTTCCATAAAAATGTATCGTTATTTATATTAAGAGAATCTTTTATTTTGCATTGTTATTTTAGAAAGATTGAAGATGAACTAAACAATTCCCATAACCTCAAATAGCTTAAAACTTTCTGTTTCATGAGAAGAAAACAAAAGCTTGTCAATTTTTGGAACTACTTATTCCTTAACTATGTTAGCATTATTAAAAAATGCTTGCCAGAATCCTTTGGAAATGTCGTCAGAATATAATTCTAAAACTAGCTTTCTTAGTCATAATAAATTCCCAGAGACATCAAATTTGAAGGAAAAGTAGACATTTAAAAAAAATTATCTTTAATTTTTGACTTTATATCAATTACTTTAATATTTCTGGCCACTAGAATTTTTTTTTAAGTCAAATTATAAAAATAATTCACCATTTTTTTATTCGGCAAGATTACGATATCCGTGGCGACAAAGTTTTAAAGCGGATTCCTATAGGATTTTTGGTGAGAAACACGAATCTGAAAGTTTTAATTCGATATCTCGAATAGTTTACGAGATATATCGATTTTTAAAACTTTTTTTAAATGTATATAATTTCTTAAAGTTCATTCCGATATGGGATTTTTTACGAGAAAAACGGCTCAAATACTTTCAAGTCGATATCTCGCAATTAGGTCTCGAGATATTCTTCTATTTATAATTAATAAATAACTTACTTGTTTAAAAATATGAATTATAGAAATGTATTTTTCTGTCCTGTCGGTTCTTTTAGATGGACATAACCTCGCTTTCCTTACGGATGCCCCCACGAGGCGTTCGAAAAGGGGTAGGGGTGTGACCTTTCATTA
>CAKNYM010050961.1:180672-204158 GCA_932195095.1 Andricus curvator
GACCAGTCACAGGGGTGCCTTCCCGCCCCCACGAGGCGTTGGAAAAGGGGTAGGGGTGTTACTTTATATTATTTCTGTGACCAGTCACAGGGGTGCTTTCCCGTACCCCACTAGACATTGGAAAGGGATAGGGGTGAGACCTGTATTATTCGATTATTCAATTTAACAGAAAAAATCGATATCTCGAAAACTATTCCAGATATCTATTTGTAAATTTCAGATCCGTGTTTTTCGCAAAAAATCTTATCGAAATCGATATTTAGAAATTATATTGATCAAAAATAAAAGTCAATAATGTTAACATAAAAAATAGATATATCGAAAACTATTCGAGATATCGACTTAACAATTTCAGATCCGTGTTTCTCGAAAAAAATCTAATCAAAATCGATATTCAGAAATTATTTTAATCAAAAAAAGAAGTCAATAATTTTAACATATAAAAATCGATATCTCGAAAACTATTCGAGATATCGATTTAAAAGTTTCAGATTCGTGTTTCTCGCAAAAAATCCCATCGAAATCAATATTCATAAATTCGGTTAATCAAAAACAAAAGTCAGTAATTTCAACATAAAAAAATCGATATCTCGAAAACTATTCGAGATATCGATTTAAAAATTTCAGATTCGTGTTTCTCGCCAAAAATCCTATAGGAATCCACATTAAAACTTTGTCGCCACGGATATCGTAATCTCCCCTTTTATTCCGTCGACATTTTCATTGAATTTCTAACAGAAAATAATATGTGAGAAATATGATACATTGGTATATATTTCCAGTCTCTAGATCATAAGCCACAGGACAATAATTTTACTGTCGACACAGAAAACTTATATTAGGTTTAGGTTTTTATCACAAAATTAATGTTTTGTTTTAATTGGACTTTGGAAATATATTGAAAAAACAAGACTAAAATTGTTTATACTTTTAATTGGCCTTCGTATTTTTATGCAAAATTCTTTTAGAAATCTGGTTGAAAGCAAAAAAAAAAATTGGTCCTACAAAAATAAATTTCAAGCAAAATTCCTAGATCCTTGAAAAATTCACTTATACTGAGAATTTAACCAATGCTAAAGTCAGGTGTATACCCGATTCTGAATTCACTTTGGAGTTCTTGTGAAATTTCTCTAATTCGTTTGAATTTCCTTGAATTCTTTTGATTTATCTTGAATCTATTTCGGATTTTAATGAATTCTGTTTAATTCAAGGAGCATTTGAATTATATGCAATTCAAGTGATCTTTGTGAAAATAAGATAAGAACTGAAGTAATGCCTGGTATACAATAAATGTTCTAGAAGAAATTAGTCAACATTATTTGTTTGATAATAGTTATTTGACGTTTTGTGTTTTTCTTTAATCTTAATAAACAATAGCTAATTTTGTTCATGGTAGCATACACTACAATTTTTTTGTTGAATTTTATTAAAAATAGTTTGTTAAATAGACAAATCTTCACAGTTTACAGTATCTAAAAAAATTATTTTCAATAAAATCCAACAAACTGAATTGAAAATACATATATTCCAAAAAACAAAATGAGTTATTGTTTTTCAAGATTCGCTAAAAATTACGATTGTTTAGTAA
Source organism: Andricus curvator (assembly GCA_932195095.1). NCBI lineage: Eukaryota > Metazoa > Arthropoda > Insecta > Hymenoptera > Cynipidae > Andricus > Andricus curvator. The sequence continues at coordinate 182,261 of CAKNYM010050961.1, forward strand.
GATTAAAAAAAAACACGAAATGTCAAATAACTATTATTTGACAAATAATTTTGACCCAAAGTAATTTTTTTAAGAAATGTATTTCTGCCTTTTCCAAAATGCACTGGAAATAATTCTGGTTCTATTTTTGTTGCTTCTACTATGAAACGTTCTTCAGTTTAAGGTTATGCAGTCGAGAGTCTAATTAAGTGAATTACTCTCGACTAAATCTGAATTTGATAAAAAAGGCTATTTGCTAAAAACCTAAAAACAATATTGTTTTAAGTTTTAAGTTAGATTAAAAAAAATCAGTATCTTTATGGAATTTTTAACTATGATATAAAAAATCGGTTTTTTAACAATAATTTAAAAAGTCAATTAAAAAAATTGTTAAACAGCACAAAAAATAAAAACTCTAGACCCTAATGCCAATTAAAAACGATATATTTCGAAAAACCAGCAAAGATGTCATTTAACCAAAAAAGCAAAATAGGTTTCTTCTTGCGCTACAGAAAGATGGAGGGATGGAAGATTGAGAGATAGAAGAGAACCACGAAGAAGTCTTTAAGTTTCTTCATTAATGATTTAAAAAGAAAAGTTTGTTAATTGTTGGTCAATTACTTTTAGTTTTGTCGCCTATCCGTGGTCAGAACGCCTAATGTGATCTATATAATGTACTTATATAACATTCATTTTTGTTGAATTATAATGTATCTCAATTAAATTAAGTTGTAGCCCCTATCAGAGGCTGAAATCTCATATAATAATAATTACAAAATTTAAAAATTATTTGAAAATTTACAGTATAATAAAATTTTGGTCAATTAAATTTTAAATCTTCAGTCCGGGACCGACCCGCATTGCCTTACTGATGAGTCCAGTGAGTGAGTTCGGGATGAAACGCCTTAGGTTTCTTATAATTGAAGAAAATCGTAATAAATAAAAACTAAAAACAGAACAAAAAATAAAAATTCTAGACCCTAAAGCCAATTTAAAAAATCTTATTTTCAATTACGATGCTTGGGTCAATTAAAAACTATATCTTTTGAAAAACCAGCAAAGATGTAATTTAGCTACTGTTTTTGAAGAAATGGCTATAAAGTCTTATTAATTTGTTAAATCTTACAGTAACTGTAACGCTTTACTTTTTAATTAGAACTTGACGAATACTGTTTTCTATCATAATTATACTTTTTCAGGTTGCAATAAGAAAATTTGACAATAAGAAATCGACTACTTCAATTATAAAAGATGGTGTTCTATCCGAATTCCTGTATCGTCTGCCAATCTACCGGGAAATTAAAACGATGCAATCGATGTCAAATGGTATCGTATTGCGGAGTTGTACATCAAAAAGAACACTTTCCACAGCATCAGGACATCTGCAAGGTGATAGCGCGGATAATGAGTGAAAAAAGGGTGTCCCATGTTTACGAGAATCTACGTGACCTTGATTTGGAGACCTGGAACTTCGAAAGAGAACACACATATTCCACTGTACAATTAAAACTGGGTCGTAATTTTTCCCACGAGGAGCTAAAAATGTTTCAACTTCCTCGAGTTTGTTTCGTCTGCCACGAAGCTAGACAACACCTTCTCAAAAATTGTCCCGACTGTCCCTTCGCTGCTTTCTGCAAAAGACACCCAAGCAGTTCTAATCACAATAAAGACTGTTCGGATATAAGATATGTTCAAAGATTGGATAAGAAAATGCCCGTTTCCGCCCTTTCGACCGTATTAGCAGTAGTGACAACCTGTCCTATAATTATTGAAGGCACGCCATACAGTGATAGAACCTCGAAGAAACTTCCCAAATCCATGAGTGAATTTTTGTATGAGTATGCGAGACCTGAAGGTGATTTGCGCAAGGAAGTTCTGCTCATGATTACTAGTTATTTGAGTGTACCATTGTCGCTCTACAGTGCTATCAAGAAACTGGACTACAAACCTGGCTCCCAACTGCTAGTTCATGTAGCTTCTGGAACACCCGATGAATATAGAACTTTTGAAATTCTTTTGCACATGATACCTAAGTTAACCCACTTGGTTGTTATAATGGTCAGTGAAATAAGCCTTAAAATTGATCAGACTAACCTATGCGGTAAATGTACTTCGAGAGGGAAGGTAATGCTTGTAAAGTCTGTTGGACTTGAGTATGGGGATTACGTGAAGCACAAGGATTTTCGACAACCAAACTTTGCCTTGTTCCTAAATCTTCAAGCTCCGAGTAATCCGAAAGGTGATGTAATGTGGAAAGAGTTGGTCAATGCTTGGCGTAGTTTAAACTGTCCACTGGTAATAACGTCAACTAGAGAAACAATGGCAAATCGAATGAGTGCTAACCTGAAGTCTGTTTTTCCGTCTCGAATCTGCTATGCTGGATTCAATGAATTTTGTTGCCTACGGCCTGAATTGGATTGGGAAGATTTTGGCATTGACAAGGATAATCAGTTTATCGTCGTTGTCCAAGGTGAGAAAAGTAAAAAAAGTGGGGCCCAACCCTCAAAATTAGGCGACGAGAAGATGTGGCGTGGAAGCCGCAAGTCTCCAATCAACGATGAGAAGGAAAAGGTTTTGTAATTTATATTATTATTAGATTGTTATATTTTTAACCGACGACTTAGGGGGGTTGAAAGTGGCAACTTTTTTTTCGAAATAATCTAGAAAAATGATAAATTTTGCTTTTTCGTGACTTTTCGAAAACAAACCGTTCTGGAAAAAATACAGAAATTGATCAAAATTCGAAATCCGTGGGTTTTTGAATATTATTTATGTAAAAAGAACCTAATAAAGTATGGCAGCTATTTATAATTGTTGTTTAGCAAACTTAATTTAACATTAATTTCTTTTTTTTTCAGAATAGTTGGTCATTCAAAAAAGTCGCATACTTAACGGAAAATTTGTAATTTTTCTAGAACTACAACTTTTGTATCTAGTACTTTTTTTAAACCGTTGGAAATTTGGATGGACATTGAGAGCCCCAATTTTTCATCTTTAGGACCGAGCGCTCGGCTATAATGTTGACCATAATTATAAAAAGAAAAAGTGCAATGATTCTTACCCTAAAATCCAAAAATTGTATATGGTTTTATATCGATCAAAAAATATTTGCTATTTCCTACCCGCCCTAATAATCGTTGAGTTCAAACAACAAAGCACCGATTCGTTGGTTTCACCTTAAACGGGTCTATAACTGAAGCCTTGGCAGAAGGAATGTTGTATCAACACAAGTTTTGTGTCCATGGAGTTCTATAGAGTTATTATTTTTACCTGTTCTTTTATCCCGCGGAAGCGCTGCAATCGCCAAACTGTCAACAAAAATTAAAAAATGTACGTTTCTAAATTTCTTGGTTACAAAAGTGATTTTTTTTGGTCGAAAATTAATTTTTTAAGCTGAAAATTGAACTATTCCATTTTTTGTCGAAAATATTGATCTTTTTTTATAGAAATTTAATCTTCTTGTTTGAGAGTTCATCTGTTTGGTTAAAAGTTTAACATTTCGTTAAAAATTTATTTTATTTGGTTGAAAATTAATTTTTCCACTAGAAATTCAACTATTCTATTTCAAGGTGGACATTTATTTGTTGTAGTTGAAAATTCAACTATTTTGTTGAATATTCTTTTTTTTATTGGTAGAAAACATTTTGTGAAAATTCATGTAGTTTATTGAAAGAAAATATTTTTTTATGGAAAATTTTACTTTTGGGTTGAAAATTCATTTTGTAGTTGAAGATTAATTATTATTTTCGTTAAAAACTTGTTTCTTTAACTGAAAATGTAATTATTCCCTTTTTCGTGAAAAATTGATCTTTTTTGATAGAAAAAGTTTACTAGAAGTTTAGTTCAAAATTGAAATATCATGTTGAAAATTCGTTCTTCATACTAAAAATTTAAAAATTTTAATTTTTGCTTCAAAATGTATCTTTTTGAGTTAAAAATTTACGAAAATTTGTCTTTTTGGGTCGAAAATTAATGTTTCCGGTTAAAACTGCAACCATCTGGTTACAATTTTTTGTTTGTTAAAAATTCATTTTTTGTTTAGAGATTGATCATTTTAGTAAAAAATTAATTTCTTTATTTGAAAATTTAACTATTTTGTTAAAAATTCGTTTTTCTTTAGTTAAAATTAAACGTTTGAACTGCAAATTGAACTATCTTATTTTTGCTTAAAAATTTATCTTTTTTAGTTGAAAATTCATTTATTTGGTGAAAAACTCGTATTTTTTGGTTGAAAATTCAATTATTTCGATAACAAATTCATATTTTTTGTTTTAAAACTCAACTGCTTTGCAGGAAATTGGTATTTTTGCCTTGAAAATTCAACACTTTGGATCAAATTTTTTTTATTGACTGAAAAATCTTTCTTGGTTGAAAATTTAACTCTTTTGTTGGAAATTCCTCTTTTTGATTTGAAAATTAGTCTGTTTTGGTTGTGGCTTGAGTTAATAAAAAGAAAACAGAAGTGCCAGTAGAAAAATGTCCAGAGCCGGCAATATCAAACATTTTACTTTTAAAAGAAAGAATAATGATTGTCAAAATTTGCCCAATTCAGTTTTCGATTTTTTTTCCACATTTATCAAATGCAATTTTCTCTTTTATTATCCCGGTTCAAAATGTCTAAAGTTAGATTTGCAAAACAACCCTTTTGAATTTGAGATTAATGTGAATTAAATGACTTTGACTATTTCTACATTTCTTTTAGTCCGGGGAAATTAGCTCGAAAAAGGTCGATTTCCAGAAAAAAAAGGTAAAGTTTTTTTTTCTTCACAATCATGTCCCTGAAGGCATTAGAAATGAATACCAAAAAAGTTCCCCATCGGATCGGCGCCGCATACACCCCTAGCCTCGAAAAACATCCCTTATACGGGTAGTAGCGCTGGTTTTTGGCTATTATATACGAAAGGGTGCGTCGGAGCACAAAAATGAATAGAAGTCAAAATATTTATAATAAAATTTTCAATAAAAAAGGTTCTATACACTTTTGCTGTACAGGCCATAGGTGATGCGTAATCAGCTCCAGCAGTGGGGGCGATGTTTTGGCGTATGGTGCGAAACGTACTCGAGCGCTTAGTTTTCGGCCCATAACTCATAAACGGGTAGTTTTTGGACAAAAATGCATAGAAGGAAATTTGTAGAGCAGAAAATTTCCTTTTGGGACCAATACATTTTTTTGCAGTACATCAATTTGGGAAGTCAAGCACTGGGATCTCATTCCCACCTACCTGTAAGGCAGAGTTTTTGGTGCGTTCTTTTTATTGCAGTTTACAAACGAAAGATTAAATTCTTTCAAAAATATAATTTAACATTCCATAGTTAAATATATAACAATTCAAAAATCGCTTTTGTAAGTTTTCTTATAAAACTCATTATTTCTGTTAGAGATTGCTTTACTCAGCCCTTGAACTCTTATATTTAAAAATATATCACATAAAAAATGAAAGTTGGAGTGCCGATAAGAGGCTAGACTCGCGCTAGGCTAGACCACTTCAGATTTTTTACGAGGGTCCAGACCCATCTGCGGGTGGGAATGGCTTGTACGTGATGAACTAGTTTTTAAGGGTCCCAATCATCCTCAACTGACGTGATAAACTCTTCTTCGCATACGGAACCCCATAAATACTACACCCTGTAGATTCAAGAAAGGGACCCTCTCTATGCACTTGTTCTACAGAGTAAGCAGTAATGATGCTGATGTACTATGAGGCAGTTCTATTTCGAAATTCATCATGGCTTCAACAATTAAATGTTTTATATGCGAAAAAAGTTTGAGTGTAGGTGAGACAGTCGAATTAAAAAGTGGAATTGACAATCTTAGACGAGTGAGTGAAATTCGCAAAGATGGATACCTGAACTTATTACGAAGAATTGTTCAGACTGCTATAACACAGTTTGATTATAATAAGTCTGTTGTAGTCGGACAAGATGTCCATCTTCTTGTTTTAATAACTGCTCTCTCTCCAGCGGATAAAGATATATTCTTTTTAAAAGAAGGGTAAGGAAATGTTAAATCTCGACTTCATAGTTCACAACGCTTGCAAAATTGTGGTTTCTTGACAAACTTCAAGGAGTCAGTTCTATTTGCCTATGCATTCAGCGGGTGTGATACTACGTCCTCTTTCTTTGGTTACGGAAAACTAAACACGACTACTTTGCTCAGGAAGGATATACTCTTGGCAAAACTTGAAGATATTGTGACGATTTTCAACAACCCTGTTTCGACACATGATGAAGCTGCAGAGGGGGGGGGGCGCTTCATTTTGGCATTGTATAAGGCCCCATCCTCTGAAATTAATATGAATAATTATAGATTTGTTTCTCTTAACAAATCTGTGAGTCAGTCCAGTCATGCTGCCCTTTTGTCTGGACTTCCGCCTCCTTGTGCCACTGCTCGTCAACACTCTTATCGTGCTTTTCATCAAATTCAAATGTGGAGAGGGATAGAACTTGACCCCCTGCCGATGAAACAGCACTGAAAAAGCACTGGCGAACGGCACTGGGCCGCCAGTGCTTTTTCAGTGACTGTTTCTGCTGATTTCGGCACCTAAACCGCACTGAGGGTGATGCGACGGTCATATAATGGTTCTATTGTATTCGTCACGTACCGGACAGGCAGAGTGGTTTACAGCAGTTGGCCGCTACCAACCCGAATCCCTTTTTAAAATTTTCTTCAAATTATTAACACTTTTTTTTAATTTATGAATTTTCTCATTATATATATTTTATACTTATAAATTATATACTAATATACTATTCTGAAGTTGAATTCGAAAATGTTGTCTGTTTTGGCGTATCTCATTCCATTTACGAGATACATTATGTTCATTCGAATTTTAAACTTTTCAAAAAAAAAGTTAGATATCTGAAATCATCGAAACCCGTAAATTCTGAATTTCTAACTTTCGCAAAGGTAATTTCAAAATTTCACAAATTTTAATTTTGCATTTTTAATCCCTTTCAGCTGGTCTACTTGGTAGCCTATTCGCAGGTATAAAGGGAACTTCTGCAGGCATTTAAAACTGTATTCTGAGTAGCTTTAAACGAGCAGCACTGAAACGGCACTGGGCAGTGCTTTTTGAGTGCTTTTTCAGTGCTGTTCCATCGGCAGGGCCCAGAAGAGTGGGGTTGGAAAAAAATAGTACACCAGAGTCTCGCTATTTGAACGCGCGATCGCACGCGTTATATGAATTCCTAGAATTGCTGGACCCCGCAGTTTCTCAGGGGGCAGGGCGAGAGACGGTTGCGACTCCGCCTCTGAAGCGACGCATGCACTACTAACTCAGTCAAGTAGATTGCGCCATATTTGCAGGCAACCCCCGAGATTGTTCATCTATCGAGACTCTGGTGTAACAGCTTATCACCCGTTTACGCAACAGAAGCGCCAGCTCCAGCAAGCTTGATGAATTTGATTGTTTGCTCATGCAAAATGGGGTGTGGAAAGCGATGTGGATGCGCAAAAGCTGGTCTACGATGTTCAGGCATGTGCCTCAATTGCCAAGGTCAAGGTTGTCTTAATGCACAAGAAGAAATAACTGATGACGAAGAAGATATAATTGAAGATTAGGCACATTATTATGAGTGAAATATTCATTCACAAAGTCAAAACTTTCAAAATAAGCCCATGATACAATATGCAACTGGCACTGACAATGTCTAAAATTTTATCAACAAAAGAAGATAATTTTTATTCCGAGTAATATTATTAACCAATGATCGGTGGAATAGGCCTATAGGGGAGACCACAATCAAAAAAACGCACTAAAAACTCTACATACCTCAGGGGTGGTGTGGAAATGAGATCCCAGTGCTTGTACGTGCATTTAAAAAAAATATTAATAATGACTTTCCAAATTGATGTAATCCAAAAGAATGTATTGGTCCTAAAAGGAAATTTTCTGCTCTACAAATTTCCTTCTATGCATTTTTGTCCAAAAACTACCCGTTTATGAGTTATGGGCCGAAAACTAAGCGCGCGAGTACGTTTCGCACCATACGCCGAAACATCCCCCCCACTCCTGGAGCTGATTACGCATCACCTATGGCCTGTGCAGCAAAAGTGTATGGAACCTTTTTATTGCAAATTTTATTATAAATATTTTCACCCCTATTCATTTTTGTCCTCCGACGCACCCTTTCGTATATAATAGCCAAAAACCAGCGCCACTACCCGTCTAAGGGATGTTTTTCGAGGCTAGGGGTGTATGCGGCGCCGATCCGATGGGGAACTTTTTTGGTATTCATTTCTCATGCCGTCAGGGATATGATCATGAAGAAAAAAAAAACTTTACCTTTTTTTTCTGGAAAAAAGTCTAATTTCCCCGGACTATTTCCGAATTCAATGTTCAAATTTTTATTGTCACTGCAGCGATTGCAGCGCTTCCACGGAATTTGATAAATTTTCTGCCGAGGCTTCATTACTGAAAATACAATTTACCGTCTGGGTGAAATAACAGTGTTCTTTCATTTTATTTTTCATTAAGTTATGTACAAAAAAAAGTGATTTCTAAAAACGGAGGAACACCGTTCTTGCACCCAACCGCTGAATATGAAAGATGCTTGCTCCTGGAAGACGATAATGTGCTGAATATAATTTATAATGGGATTTTCCACTCGAAATGTAACTTTTTTCTGTAACTCTACGTTCCGAGATAGAACCTTTCAAAGTAACATTAACGAGTTAGTGTTTTTCAGTGACCAAAATTTAATTGTAGACCGGTCGTTAAAACTTTTTCTATAGTCAATGTATGTAACTTTAACATTGGCGTAACTCTCGAAGTGACCCCCCCCCCCCCCTTAACGGTGTTAAATATTTTTTAATGGACCCTAATTCAGATATACAAATCTCTTTCGAAATCTGCCAGAAAATTTGAAAAAAGTTCGGCATTAACAAAATGGCGTCACTTTATTTGAACACACACTTATATTTTTTCCTAATTTTATTTTTCAATTTGTGCTTTTATAAGGAAGACATGAGTTTAATGTGAGCTAAACCATTTTTGAGGTCCGGAGAACTTTATTCGTAAAAGTAAAAAAAAACATACAGCATTTATTGTTTATATGAGGACAAATTAAGAAAAATATTGGATAAAATAAAAAAACGAATTTTGTATAAAATCGTCTTTTTTGGTATAATTTTTAAAACATGAAAAGTAAATTTTATTTTTAAAAATCCAAATATTATTTCCAATATTTTATAAAGATTTGCGTTTAAGTCAAAAAGAAATTCTGCAAGATTTGTGCCAGTTAAACTATTTTTGTAGCTGAAAATTTCTTTTTTTCTGGAAGTGAAATTTTCGAATTTTTCTCGTGAACAGTGCAAGACGTAAAGTAGTAACAGGCCCCTTTTTGTTAAACTTGTTAAAATCTGCAAACTCTTTTATCTTAATTAACACGATTTGATGTCTTTCGTTGTTGCCAAAGAATTGAAAAAAATCGATTTCTCGAGAAAAAAATTCTGCTGGCCATAAAAATGGTTTAATTCGCATGAAACTCACAGGATGTGTCCGTTATAAAAGGGCACATTCAACAAAGATTTCGCCCAAAAAATGAGTGCATTTTTTGTAAAAATATAGTTTTTATATTTCCAAAAAAATTGCCGACATTTTATTATTTTTTAACTCTTCACAATCAAACATTACCACAATCCGGAGTGAAATTTTGAATATCTAAATTAGATCAAAAAATATAGAGGTTTAATGAAAAAGTTTGTGTTTTTTTTCAAGAAACGTCAAAATTCTAATGCTCATAAATGTGTGGAAAATATGTTTCTGTAAAATAAAAAAATAAGTGCCGTCTGATTTGAATTCAAAAACGACATATTTTGTCGCTGAGAAATGTTGCAAATTGAAAATGTAGAACCTACCTGGTTTGAAAAGGTTCCAGTCTGAAAGTATTTTTTTACTTTTCCATTTTTGAATAGTTGTTTAAAAATCTTCTATTTTTTTAAGGAATGCTTGATCTCAGGAAAGGCTCGCCTGTATTTCGTGCTTTTTTGCTTTGCCTTGCTTGCGGGTCTCGCGCTTTTGGTGTGGAAAATTTGTAAAATTTTATTTACAGCAATAAGCATGATAGCTGAGATTATAAGCATTGAGGTAATACATTTTGTTCTAAAAATTATCAATATCCATTAAAGTATTTGTTTTTTTTCTATTTAATTAATATAAAATTATATTTTCTTCGAAGGGATTCCTTATCTGGATGATTCATGAGGAAGTTACAATGTAAACCTTAACTGAATCGATTCATTCACAAGTGACGAAGGTGAGCACCTATTTTCTTATATTGTTTTATTCGCCGTAAATTGTGAGAATATTGCCTTTTTTATTTAATAATTTTCTCCGTTTTTATCGGTAAATTACAAAAATATAAAAATAACTTTATATTTTAATACTTTTCTAAAAAATACATTATAAAAAACTATGTCGTTTAGTTTTATTTTTGGTAAATTCTGACATATTATGTAGAAATTGAAGATTCAGAAAAGTGAAATAATCCAATGCAGTACTGACAAATAATTCCAGTAAATTTTATAAACCACTTGATTAAGTTTTATGTATATTTTAGAATTTTTTGAAGTTGTCTGAATATTTTTGAAAATGTTAACATGATCTGAAATATCAGGCCATTTTAAAGGTAAAACGTCCAGTCTTCACCAACTTAAGCGATTTGCCTACCTTTAGAAATCTCAAAAAACAGAAATAATCATTAGGATGAAAAACAATGAATATTTTAAGAAACTCATGCTTCAAGCTTAATATGTTTGAACTTACTGAGTGAACGCCAGCCCAGTCTTCACCGATTAATTATGTCAAGGTTAAAAGTTACAAATTACTGATTTTATTGTTCAATTGAAACTATAATGAAATTGTAGGTTATTATTGAAAAAGTATTTTTTCGAACATGTCATTAAAATCTTTTTACACATGTGCTTATTTAACCTATGTTGTGAATATTGTGGAAAACTACTCTCAAAATCCTGGGTAATATTCTAGAAATATAGCGAGACTTATGTTCTGGAATATTCTAGTCCTATAAAAGGCTCTGTAAATTCTCTTAATTCTTGAATACTCTAGAATCTTCTAGAATATCCCGCAATATTCTAGAGTCCAGAATAGAATATTCCACCTTGTTCTCGAAGAATCTAGAATCTTCTCGATTACTTTGGAATATTCTCGAATTTTCTCAAATATTTCGAAATGTTCTAGATTGTTCTAGAGTGAAATATTCTACCATTTTCTCAAAGAATATGAATTTTTGTGAAATATTCTGGAATTTTCTAGAAGATTTTGAAATTGTATTTAACATTCCGAAAATCTCGAAAACATTTCTAGAATATTTTGGAGCAAACATACACAATTTCATTTTTATAATATAATATGAAAAAAAAAATTTTTTTAAAATATATATCCTTGAAAGTATATATTTAAAAAATATATCCATTTATCTCATACTTTGTAACATTTTAATTTGCAAAAAAAATGATTACATAAAGTCTATCATTTCAGGTTGATAAAACCAACTTGAAACAACTATTCACCGACTTCTTCCCAATCGAGAGAATGTAAATATTGTAATTCGCAAAAAAAAACAAGGATATCTGCAAGTTTAATAGAAAAAATGGAGATAATATCTCATCAATCAACTGTGGCTGTCAATTACATCCATATTCAGTGTTTCGAGACATGCAATTTGAAGTTCCGAGTCTGCAAGGAATACTGAACAAAAATTAGTAAGACGAAGATCGCACGAGGAAAATTCACTTATTCGATATTGCTGCAAGAGAGGGAGAGACTTTTTGAATTTTTGTCACCTATTAGGCATATGGAAGAAATTATGGTCAGGTGTAGATCTCACTTTATAATCCTCTTTGAAGCAAAACAGATCAAATCTAGAAGAAATAGTTCTTCCTGTAGTTTTCGGGCTTTCCTCACAGTTAAAGAGACTCTTACTTTTTTGTTGTACAAAAGATTCTTAATTAAAAGTGCAAAGAATGGTATATTCAACATCGTATCAAGCAGATTTCGTACTACGAAAAGCAGGTTTTTCTAATGGTGCCCATCCAAAAACTACATATTTTTTTAGTCTTGCTCCTTCTTAAATTAATACATTTTAACAAACTAATAAGTCATACTTTTTTTTTTTTTAATATCAAAGTTTTGGAACTTCCGCACGGCGTTTAGATTTATGGGATATGTAAAACTTGAAACACGAAAAAAACCTTGGAAACAATTGCATGGGGGTGTTAATTGCACATTAAAACCAAAAAATTTAAACGTGTGCTTTAAATTTTTACACCTTAAATGAATCGAAGAATTATGCCATTCTGTTGTTACCATACAAACAATTTGTTGTCTTGGTGTTTTGTTTATGGATAACGAAACAATCGAATATTTTTTTGATTGAAGCTGAAGAAATTTAAAGTACGAAATATTTTAATTTAAAAAAAAATGCGCAGTTGACTCAGTCCAAAAGAACTGTTTTTCTTACATTTTAAGAAAGTTCCAACTTAACCACAAATTATTTTTTTAATTTATAATTTTATATTATTCGCTACCAAGAACTGTACTTGCAAAGAATTTAACATGATGTTTGAACCTATAGGAAAATTAAAAAAAAAAATATTTCCAAATTAGAATTTTCAAGTTGATAACTCAGAACAGGAGATAGTATTTGATCGAAATAAAATTTGGAGAGCTTACTATTGTTGGGCTAATACAACATTTACCCACCATAAGAATCCGCCACTCCAAAAATTGTTTTTTTTTCGGCCCAATCTAATAGACGCTTCGTAAAATTAGTGAATTCTCGTTAATTTAGTGAAATCTCCTGAAGTCAGAGAATTCTCCGAAAATTTTCTAAAATCTCCAGAAGTCAGTAAAGCAGGGCTGCCAGATGGGGAGCCCTGCACTCTGATGGGCCCTACTATCCGAACAGGATTTCAAATTTATATACAAAAGAAATCAATGTTATTTGTTGATTTTTTTTTATTTCTTCTCCATAAAGCAATTTTGATCCATAATTAATCCAAAAAAAACATCCATATATGATATTTATGAATGATTAATCGAAATAGGTTATTATTATTATACCATTAAGCCATTTCCCTTTCGGGGTAGGCGTGACTTGCTCGGTTGGTTATATTTTCATAAATTAATTAAACTTAAAGTATATTCTTTTAATCAAATAATAAAATCTCTATATTTTTTACCTTTTTTTCATTTTTCTAACATATTATTGAGATTTTATTATTTTGTTAAAAGAATACATATTTAGGTAAATGTATATATAAAAATATAAACTATTTCGAATAATATGTTTATCTGGATTAATTAATTTAAAAGAATACTTTAGGTAGAAGAAAATAAAACAAAGAATAACATTGATTTCTTTTTTATCTAAATTCGAAATGCAGTTAGAACAGCAAGGCTAATCAGAACACAGGACTTCGAGTCTGCGCATAGCGGGCTCCCCATCCGGCAGAACTGCACTGAAGTCTCTTAAATTCTCCTGAAGTCACTTGAATTTTTTTTAAATTACTGAAATATCTTAAGTCGTTTGAATCACATTATGTCACTGGAAGTTTCTTGAAATATCCTGAAGTATCTTGAAATCAGTAGTAAGTACACCCAATTGGTCGAGTTATCAGCCTCAGCGTCATTTACAGAATTAATTAGAGAAAAATATTATTTTTGTGGTCGTTATTTTTTGTTTTTCGTTTTATTACCTCAGGAATTTCGTCTCTACTCTATTCTATTAGAAAAACCGGGTTGATAATCGCTTTCTGGGTGGAGGTTTACATCATTTTGGAAAAAGAGGTCCTCACCATTGATGATCAAAAAATTAGAACTGGAATCTGTTAAAAATCTTGGATCTAGATTAGAGTTAGTTACAAATTGTAAATAGGATCACGAATTGGAAGTCTGAAATCCAAAAGGAAAAAAAGATCAGAGTTTAAAAAAACATATATACACTAAATTTTGCCGTGAAGGAAGATCACTTCAGACGAAAGAAGAAAGTTGACTGATTAAAAAGACTGGAACTGAAGTAATTAGTGATAATAAGTTGTAAAATAAATGTTATAAGGTTTTTATTGTAAGTTAAGGATTGTAGAATAAACGTTTATTTTTATACTTCTAATTTTGTTTCACTTCAAAATGAACGTAATTTTTGTCTACGTCTTTGAAAACTTGTGAATTGACTTGCAGTGAATGTTTTCAAGCATCAAGGTAAACAAATAAAAAGCAAAAATGAACGCGGACATTTGTTGGCTTTTTCATGGTGCCTACTACCCGGGAAAACCGATAAATATCCGGCAACTAAAATAAAACGGGGAATACTAGTTCAAACCGGGAATTACATTTAAAGCTTTCACAAATGTGATATTTTTCATTAATCGTGATAACAAAATTAATCAATTTGAATGCTTACTGTTTAAAACTGTATGAGATATGATTTAAAATGAGTATTCAGAAATAATAACATTTTACAAATTTTATAACGATTAAGAATCATGGTTGAGCGCTGAACAAATTGTATTCTCCAACATAAGAAATATAATAATTAATTATTATGAAATTCTACTTTGTCTCGCAAGCCCTTTTCGATCTGAACTCTTAACTAATTATTTAAATGTTTTTAAAATTAAGAATTTTCTCAAATAAACTTTATGTTGAAAAACATGGTTCCAATTTCCAATTATGCAGTTTAATCAATTTAAAATAATAATTCGAGAGGCATTCAGTTCCTAATGTTCAATTCAGAACAGCATCAAATGTAAAATAATTCAATATTGAATGCCTAGTTCTTGCATGGGTTTATTTTTTAGGCAAAATATCTTTTATATTGACTAGAATTTTTCTTAAATTTTGGAAAAATCTTTCAAAATTAAAAAATTGCCTTAAAATCTTCCACATTTTTTTTAATTTCGGAAGTCTTTTGAAATGTTTTGAAATCTTTAAATATTCTCTTAAAATTAATTTTGAACTTCCCTAGGAATCTTAAGAATTTTTTTTTATTCTCTTGAAACCTTTCAAAATTCTTAAAAAGCTTCTCAATTTTTTGTTCGATATCTTAAAAATTCTTTATTTTGTTTGAATTTTTTGAAAATCTTTTCATGTTTTAAATTATTTGTTTGAAAATAAAAAATCATTTAAAATTTTCCTAGGATTCTAAGAAAATCTTGTATATCTTGAAATCTTTCAACATTCTTAAAAGGCCTACTTTTTCGAAATTTGCTGATCTGCCTTTTTACAATTTCAGAAATCTTCTCAAGATTAATTTTTTTTTATCTTTTTAAAACTTCTGAAATAATGCAAAGTTTTCATAACATTTTCTTAAATCCTGCAAAATTATACAGGGTGTCCCACAACCTATGAAACAGCCGGTAGTATGTGATAGTTCACAAAAAAAATAAACAAAAAGGTTCTCTAGCAAAACGCTGCACGAAGCATAGTTTGGGCACAAAAAAGCTTCAAAGTTGGGCCTAATCAACCCATGAGGAGCGAGCTATAGTGACTACTTTTACGTGTCCCAAGCGTTAAGATAAAAGTTGTCGCTTTTCCATTGTTTAGTGAAAAACACAAAGTTCAAACCTCCAAAACTTTTTGAAATTCTGAATTCTTCTCCTAAACATTTATTAACAACATCAAATTAGAAAAACAACCTTTCTCTCAGAATTTCTGGTACATAACTTGTAACAAAAGTAACAAAAACCTGAGCATTCGCGAAACCCAGCAAACTTGCTTTGTTAAAAATTGGTTAAGAAGCGTAACATAAGATAGCACCTTTACCAACAAAAAGGTCACCATTTTCGTTTCTTTTGAGAATTTCTGTTACATAACTTGCAACAAATGTCCAAGAAAAAAACTAAAAATTCAAGAAAACCAGAAAATTTCTTTCTTGAAATTTTGCTGGCAAGTTTAAGTAACAAAACACATTTTCTAACAAGACGAAAGTCAAAAACAATATTTAATAAAAGTGGCCACACAATACCGGAAGCAATTTTCTGATTGCAGTAAGGCTACTTCAAAACAAAACTACAAGTTATTTAAAGACCTATTCCTCCCACCTATTCATAATTATTACATTCTTTGCTTTTATCTCTACTAAGCCTTTTTGTTCAAATTAATATTTTTTAAACATTGGTAAACGAGAAATACTATTACGATACAATACTATTTTTAAAATTATGTTAACTTGCATTAATGATACATCACTAAGTGAAAAGTGAACAAAAAGTACTGTAACTACAAAGTAAACAAAAAGTTGAAAATTTCAGAAAAAAATTTAGAGAAACCTTTGCATAGGGAAAGAAGCTATACAATTAAAATAACCTTTAGGCACCCAATTTCATATTTATTCAAACTGATGCTTATTCAAGTCAAATAATTTTTACAAATTTTGCGCAATAATTGCATTTTTCTATGGAAAATAAGGAAAATATACAACCGAAAAAAATGTTTGAAAATCGAGAACAGAACTCTGTTGAAAAGTAGCGCATGAGGAACCTGAATTTGCATAATTATTCAATATAATATTGATTCATTATAATTTTAAAATTCTAAAAAATTCTTATTTTTCCTAACTTTGTTGAAACACCTAGAAGGTAATATTTCAAAAATTACAACAGACTACATTACATACTAGCAAAAATGGTTCTATTATATGCCAACAAACATGGTGCTATTCCACTGTAGAAAACATGGTTCTATTAAATCCCAACAAAGCTGGTGCTATTCCACGCTAGAAAACATGGTTCTATTACATGCCAGCAAACATGGTTCTATTCAATGCTGGCAAACATGCTTCATTTACATGCTAGCAAACATGGTACCATTCAATGCTAGCAAACACCCAGATAGCAAAGTGCGCACACGTGCGGTTTTTCTCGCACGACGTGCGTGCAGGGGATGACACAGCTGCGTCCTCATATGCGTGACAGGTACGTGTGTCGCACGTCGTGAGAGTCGCACGTCATGCGTGCCGGTGCGGGTATGGTGCGTGCACACATTTAGGATTTTTAGAGGGTACAGAAAATATTTGCATTGATATTTTTAAATAAAGAGCAGGTAATTTATCATGAACATATTTTTTATTATGGGTGGAAGGAATATTTATACATTCTAGTTGCGCATTAGCAATTCAGTTTCCGCATGTTTTTATCAACAATAATAAATATTTTTCGCTGCAACTACAAGATACAGGCACCTAAAACTGACAGAAAACATAAAGACGTAGGTAGAAAGTATATTTTTCGTTTAAATAATCAAAAAAATTATGACCTAAAACAAAAATTACCTTTTTTTAATTATTTAAACCAAGAATGAACTGTTTATAACCGTTTTCACATCTCTTATTAAAGTTTCAGCGAAGGATATTTATTATTTTGGACACAAACATGCTAATATTTGTTGTTTGAATAATAAAAAAAAACAAGATTGAACAGAAATTAACCCCACTTGTCAAAATGTGTAAGTCCTGACACGTACGCCACTGATTATTATATTACCGAAATTGTCTTACACATGTAAAAAAAGCCGGTAACGCCGAAAAGGAGAATAAAGCAAAATATAAATAAACACGCGCACAATTCGACACAAATCGAGAGGAACGGGGGGCCGCAAAGACACTACACATAAAAATCCTATTGCAATAATAAAAATCGCGATCTAGAACTGACACGTTTTCTCGCTAAAAAGTCGCAAAACGAAACCGTGCGAAACCGAAAACGTAAGTCTACAACAGCTGTTACGGCACGTCGGGAGATCGGGGAGATTAGCCTTCGACCGACGCGACGGGGTCTTCGCCGTAGACTATTCAGCTAATGCGCGCGGTTTTTAAATATAGCTTCTCTTATTTCTACTTCAAAATAATAAAAAATGAATACAATACGATTGAAAATTAAAGATGCATTTTTTTAATTTCTGAAAAAATTTTTTAAAAATTGATTTTAAATTACATTTTAAACTCAATTTAATGTTAAACTTGAAATTAAAAGCAAAAATTGAAGTTATAAACATAAATAAATATGTAAAGTAGAAATTATACCAAAAATTTCATTTTTTTATTTACCTAATTTCAAATTCAAATTGACAAAAGGCTAATTGAAATTATTTGTAAAGACGATTAAAGTTGGAAATTATAGTTTTAAAATAAAGAAAATGCATATTGTACGTTGAAACTATACAACCATGCATTCAATAATTCTTACTAATTTTCTAATTTATTCTTATTATAAAATCGGGAATGTTTTAAACTTTGTAAATAAACCATTTTTACAATATCAATCAATTCAATCTTTAATTATAATAATTATCAATATTTTTAAAAATTGTATTGCAATAATAATAGTTAACTATACTACTATTATCAAAAAATGTGCTTATTACTTATATATCATGTATATAATGACCCTCACAAAGTGCGACACACATGCGCTGCACATCGTGCCTATCACAAAGTGCGTTGCACGTACGTGCCCCTCACAAAGTGCGACCCATATGCCTCGCACCCAGTACGCACCACGTACCCCGCACGTTTGCTATCTGGGGCCCAGATAACAATGTGCGCGCACAATGATGGCGTATTGACTCGCAAGCGTGCGGATTATCCCGCACGCCGCGCCATCACCCGAGCAGACATATGCGTCCTCAATTGCGACGCATATCGTGCGCACGTGTGAAGGTCGCACGCATGACGGTGATATGCGAGTTTCAAAATTCATGCAGGATTTAAAAATATATTATTGTAAATATTATTATTAAATGAAAATAGGAATAATTGCAATAAAAAAATTATTTTTATAACATGTGTTTCATACAATTTGAGATCTATAATAGCAGAACAGGCTATAACAATATTACATATATCATTACATATTATTTGCTTAACCTTCATCCGGTCGCGTTGACGGCTATCCGCCGTCATTGACATAAAAGTCACGTAAAAACATAACTGACTGATGATATACGGGCGGGAATCGACTGTATTCTCTATTTACACATTTTATCAGCCTTTTGTTACCTTTGTGGGACAAGAAAAAATCACAGAACGAAAATAACGTGCAATGATTGCCAAAAATACATTTGCAAAAACCACTGCCAAATGATCTGTGACTCTTGCACTCGTGCTCGTGAGGAAGGCGACACCACAGAAGACAGTGATACCATTAATTAATATATTTTTTATTCCCAACTACTTACTTTTTTATACTTTTTTGCCAAAATAAATTCTTTGAAAAGTCAAACAATGTAATGAAAATTATTCACTAAGTAGTAAGGCAGAACTAATATTACGTTTCTTCACCATTTATACGATTTCTTGAGTATTTAATAAAGTTTTTCTTTCTATATGTTGCGTATGAACTCTCTTGGAAGACTGACAACTCAAACCACAATCGTCCACTTTGTTAAAATAGCTAAAACCCCTTGAAAATGAGGAAAAACGTGAGGGACGGCTAACAGCCGTCACGCGAGCGCTGCCGTGACTCAAGGGGACGCGAGCGGATGAAGGTTAATAATTATATAACCAAGTGATTAACAATATTATAAATTAATTAAAACGTATTAACCAGGCGATAATTATGCAAAAACACTGCAGGCACAGAGAAAAAGACGCCGAAAACTGAAAAACACACGAGCGCGGTAGCGTGCTGACAGTTGACAGACTTGTTGGACATGTACGTCGGTGGTGGCGGCTGCGCCATCATCATTTCAATACCTAAGCGCGCTTTTTAAATTTCTTATCTCAACTTGAAAGTATTAAAATCATTAAAACTGATTAAAATTCAATTGAAAATTACGGCATAATTAAAGTATTGAAAAAACTGTTAAAAATGAGAAAATCTTAACTAAAATCCCATGTAATCTTGTTTAATATATTGTGATATTAAGAAATTTACATTAAAAATAAAGTTTAAAATTACAGTTTCAAAATAAATAAAATACATAAAAGATTATATTAAAATTGTATAATCATGCGTTTTAGGCAGTCTTTTTACGATCAAAATTTCAAAGTTCAAAATATTTTTTCTAACTAATTACAACTACGATGGACTTTATATTTTTCGAATATTTTGTCTGTCCAAATTAATTTTTCAGTAAAAAAAGAAAAAGTAATTTTTTTATTTGGAGAAAACTAATTAATACCCCCCCCCCCTCCGAGATTTTTGTTCGAAAAATTAACTTGGACATTAACGAAATTTGGAAGTCAGGAACGAAGTCAATGGGAGTTGTAGTCAGAAAAAGAATTTGGAACTTTTTCAAATTTTGCTTCGTGAAAAAGATTTAACTAGGATCTAATTATATTATTATTATGGAATTACCCAGATAACAAAATGCGAGCAATATGCGACGCATTATGCACGCACGTCGTGCCGATCAACACGCACGAGATGCACTCACCAACGCAGACATATGTGTCATCAATTGAGACGCATATCGCTCACATGTCGTGCGGGTCACGCGTGCGACGCATATCGCTCGCACGTCGTGATTAGTTATGCTCTAAAAATAATAAATTATGTAATATTAATATTTTTACTTCGAGTTTGCACTTTTCCCAATCAGTTACTAGAGATTTTCTATCATTAGAAAGAGTATATTGTTTTAGGTTTAAAAATTCATAAAATTTTTTATGATTAAAAATTGATCTAAAAATCAAAGCGAATTAATTCAGAGGTTTAGAAACAGTTGAACGTATAGTAAATTATTTTGCTTTACCATAAAAAAGATAGGTTAGGTTTTATACTTACTGGTTATAGGTTTATATTTACTATTTTTTCGATTGTACTTACCACAAGTCTATTAATTTTCCGAATGCCGGATATAAAACACGATAGTAAAATTCTTCGACAGATGAAAAAAGATGCTGAAAATACTTTTACTGACTTTTACAAAAACCAACGATGGTCAGGCGTCATCAAGTTGATAGCGTGTGTGAACAGTAGACTGTCGTGTAGAAGGAAAACGAACCTGACGAACGGTCGGAAATTAAAATTTATGTGAACATGAATTAAATTTTTAACTGCATATCATTTTTAATATTATTCGATCATTCTTCATAAATATTACAAATTAAAAGTGCAAGGAAAAAATAAATTTCACTTGAAATTTATTTGCGATTAGAATTATTGAATTTTTTTAATTTACACCAATGTATGTAATTTAAAAACAAGTTGAAAAATAAATTCAATTGATTGAAATTTTTTTTAAATATAAGTGAATTTTCACGCATCTTCATGATGACGAAATGCGACTCATAAAGCTCGCAGCATGTGCCCATGTTCCGTGCTAGCGAAATGCGACTCATAACGCTCGCAGCTAAGTGACAATCATATATTGCTGGCGAGATGCACGCGTTCTCGCACGCATTGCATGAGAATCACGAAATGCGGGTGACGTTCGTCGCACGCATTGTTGTCTGGGTATTTATTAATTATCTGCAGGATGGACGCACGCGTGCGTCGTAGACAGGCTGTCATATGCAGGCATACGTGAAGTACGTCGTGATGGCTATATGAGACGCATTGCGCACGCACTTTACCTACCCATCGCAGCATTGCGACAGGTGATGGCAGCATGCGTGCGTTATGATTCGCACAGCGTGCCTCGTGCGCATGCGTCGCACGAATGTTATCTGGGTGGTATAGGCCATAATCTTATGACAATGAAAGGGTCATCATAGCAGGTACACGAAAGTAGCCGTCTGCTGACAGCGGGGGGCTGCCGAGTTGCCGGGCCCGGGGTGGCATCCCCCTACGGCGGCTGCCCGGCCCAGGGTTGGTTTCCCCCACCCGCGGTCGGGGACGTGACCGTCGCCAGTACTTTGGGAATCGCTGTTCTATTCAATGCAAGCAAACATGGTTCTATTATATGCCAGAAAACATGGTTCTATGCAATGCTAGCAAACATGGTTCTATTACATG
>CAKNYM010050961.1:220565-275671 GCA_932195095.1 Andricus curvator
CTGATTGGTTGACTTTTTTTTACTTGCGCGTGGCGAGACCATAGTTTCTTGGATCATGGTAAAGTGTAAACGCCATTGATATGATTGATTCATGATCCAAAAAGCTATGGTCTCGCCACGCGCATCTAAAAAAAAGTGAACCAATAAACTGGCCCGTAGGAATTCGTACAGCGACCTCCATTTTTAAAAGGACGTCAAGCGGGAAGTTTAAAGCAGGCTCAACGCTGCATGTGTTAATTGCAGAAAAAAGTCGAAAACAGTCTTATAAATAATCGTATAAAGCTAAAATAATAATCAGGAACATATGACTCATATTTATAAACAGTATAAAATGTAAAAGAGCATGCTATTAAAAAATTTGAAGTGCTTCTTTGCAACATATTTGAAGAAATATAATCCCATACTATTCACACTATCGATTTTGGAAAGAACAAAGAGAGTTCAAAAATTTTCTTGTATTGTACTTTTTATTACAGAAATCATTATGAATAATTTGTACTAGTTGTGCACAGTCGGCTAAAGTAAGGATTTTATTATCCATATTATTACAAATTCTAATGAATAATGAATAATTATTTATTAATTAATAAGAACAAACAAAATAATAAATTAATACTGGATAGTTATAAATGAAATAATGAATTGATAATTATTAATTACAAATAGAAGAATTAATTACGGCAAATAAACCAATTATAATTATTGTAATGATCATTATAATTGTTGTATAATTATTGTAATAGCAAACATAGTAAAAATATGATGAATACAATCCTAAATATCTCAATAATTATTAATTACAAATACAATAATTAATTATGATACATAAATCAATTACAATTATTGTAATTTAAAATTAATAATTATAATGATTCGTATTAATTACTATTAAAAATGCTTTTCGCAGAAAGTGTTGCAAGTTTCACTATAATTTTTATCATTGAATGTACTTTTTGTATAATATTATAATAGCAAACACAGTAAAATATGAAGAATACAATACTAAATATACTTTTATAATTAAAATTTTGTATGACTTTCATGATTTATTTAATGGTGTGGCAAAAAAGAGGTATGCATGGTAAAAACAAATTATGTTAAGCCTGCCTTGATTATTTGTAATGTACGTAGAGTCCTTAAATGCCCAAGAATTTATGTTGAGCAAATGCTCTCGAGAATAGGCTTATTAACCACTTATTGTTTAAACAAATATATATCATAATTAATACATGTATTTTGTCAAAAACATTCTAGAGTGAACAAAACATATACCTTTTTTAAATTACAGAGTTGCTACAGGTCAGGTAACCTGACTAACCCGACTAACCTAACGAGTTAGGGAATTTTCGACAAATTGAAGTTGAAATTAATTTTATCATCATGGTTAAAAATCGCAACTATTTGGTTAAAAATTAATCTGTTTTGCTTGAGGATTCAAACTATTTTGTAGAAAATTTTTCTTTTCTGGTTTAATTCAACTATTTTTGGTATACAATTAAAATCCTTTTTGGTCAAAATATAAAGCATCACGTTTTTCGTTGAGAATTCATCTTTTTTGGTAGAAAATTCAATTACATAGTTGGAAGTGGAACTACTTTGTTAAAAATTCTTTTCTTTGGTTGATGATTCATCATTTTAGTTGAAAAAACTTTCTTTTGTTAAAAATTTAATTATTTTGTTGAAAATTATTTTGTACATGTATGGTTCATAATTTATCTTCTGATGTTGAAAATTCAAATATTCGGTTTAAAATTCCTGTATTTTATTGAAAATTCGAAGTTTGTAGGAAAATATTTAATCTTTTTGGTGACTAATTCATCTTTTTGGTTGGAAATTCATTTGAAAATTAAAATATTTGGTTGAAAATGAGATGTTTCTTATTTAGAATCAATTTTTTTAACCGGAAATTGTAACTTCCATTTTTTGTCCATTTCATTGAAATGAAAATACCATTTCATTGAAAATGTATCGGTTTTCGGTGAAAATGGAACTATTAGTTGTAAATCCGTATTTTTTTGGTAAAAGAGTACTCTCATTAGTTGAAATTTCACCTTCTTGGTTAAAAATGAATTTTTTGGTTGGAAATTCTTTTTGTTTTCAGTTCAAAATTTTGTTTACTAACTGAAAATTATTCTACTTTATTTTTGGTAGAAAATTCATATTTTTAGTTTAAAATTCATGTATTTGGTTAAAAATTAAATTTTCATAGTTGAAGATTCATCATTTTAGCTGAAAATTCACTTTAACTATTGAATTTTGTGTGGAAAATTTACCTTTTTTGATAAAAATGTAATCTTTTCCATTAAAAAATTATCGGTTTAGTAAAAAATTTAACTGTTATATTTTTTGTTAAGAATTCATTTTTCTCATTGAAAAAAGAGTATTTGAAAATTAGTTTTTTTTTGTTGATAGAAAATTCATCTTTTGGAAAGAAAAACCCACAATTTGGTCAAAAATTTCATATTTTTGGTTCAAAATTCATCATTTTCATTAAAAAATAATTTCTTTGGTTGAAAATTCGTTTCTTTTCAGTTGAAAATTATTTTTTCAACTGAAGATATAACTATTCCATTTGAGCTTGAAAATTTATATCTTCAGTTGAAAATTAATTAATTTGGCTGAAAACTCGTTTTTTTAAATTCCCCTTTCGTTTGTAAATTCATCTTTTTACAGGCTACTGCAATTCTCACGGCCCTCTTTTAATTTTGTAGATATTTATGTCCGTGATCCAAGATAAATAGTTAACTACATCATGAAAAATGACAAATTGTAGATTTCAATTTGTGCTTATAACAGAATACAATAAAGAAAATCATGGAATTTAATTCTTCAAAAAAATACATCCATGTTGTGAAAGAACTTTCTTTTAATTCATGCATTTTAACTATACGTATTGGCAGTTCGATATATTTCTTCATTATAATGATTGATTAACACTTAAAGGACACACCTCCAAATACACCTCCAGATATTTTTGGCTGGAAAAAATCATGAGTGATGTTGAAACAATATAAAATAGAAAAAAATATCTCCAAAACCTCAATGATAATTCAATTATCCGATGAAAATACTTGAAAAAGAAAGGAGACAATCGGAAAAAATCGGAAAGCCCATGGGGTCTCAGTGGCCCCAAGTTTCCTTTAGGGATAAATAGTTTCAAATTCACAATTTCTATTAAATATAAAACTATGTATCTTCAAGAATTAAAAGAGGTATTAACGACATTCTTATTATCTACATTTAAGTATCTAAGTTTGAGAAACGCTGTGCTACATCATGACGCGAAATGATTTCAATCGTACTTAGGAAAGCGTCTCTGCGTTGTCATGGTAACCAATATGGCTGTCGCTGTACGAGACGCGGCTTGAACGTATTTCGTACCCCCAAGTGGCGGGACCATAGCTTTTTGGATCATGTGATTGATTGTTGGATCATGAACTTGATGAAGAAGTAACAAAATCAGTAAACAAGCTACAAGTTTACTCGATGAAGAAAATCTATTATTATAAATCAAATTTTGGTAAGAGCAATTTTATACTTCACTATAGTAAAATTATTAATTCGATCGCTGCTCTATGAATAGTTTTAAAAGGGAAAAAGCCTCTATGTTGAAAAAGTGAGGTTATACGATTCGGTATATAATTAACAGAATTAATATCATTTTCATCTTTAATTAATTAAATAATCGACTATATTTGTACATTTATTATTAAAAAAACTAAAATCTGTAATTCGACGTGAGAAAAAATTTGCTGAAAAAGGAGAAGAAATGTTTCCTAACCCTATCCTTCATATAACAAATGTAATTCTCAAATATTAACTTGAATATTATTATTACAAATGCAACGATTTTTGAAAAGAAAATAATTATTTTCTTGGTTAGATTGCAGAATAGGGGCGTCACCTCTGTTTTGGCTGGAAAATTATTTTTTTTCGGCAACAAACTATTGGCATGTGTATGAATTTTATAAATGAATAATTTTTTGCATAAAAAAGAGATATTTGCAAGAAAATTTCGATTTCATGAACAAAAATTCTCGCCACAAAAATAATAGTTGATAAATGAAGCGATTTGATCAGGAAAAAGTTCAAAATTATTGTTACTTTTGTTACTACGATGTCTCAAATATGGGACTGTGACGCGATATCGGAATTATCATATTTAACTCACTGTTTAGGTGCTTTTAAACATCCGTACGGCCAGAAAAACTGTAATTAATTTAAATCGAATTGTTTTTTAATTAATCAAAATGTATTTATATATTTTTTTATGCCGACATAAGCTATTATGTCGACAAAAAAGGAGTTTTACGCACATCAGCTGTCATTTCAGACAGGAGCAGACGGGACGTTGGAAAGGGGTAGGGATTTGACCAACATTATTTTTGTGACCAGTCAAGGGGGTGCCTTCCCGCCCCCACGAGACGTTGGAAAGGGGTAGGGGTTTAATCAAAATTATTTTTGCGAACAATACATATCTGTTTTTTATTTTTGTGACATACATATCTCGATTGCCATCAATAGCCAAGGGCTTATATCGGCATAAGGAAATATCTAAATACATTTTCATTTATTAAAAAGCATTAAATTTTAATTATTTACAGTGTTTCTGGTCGTACGGATGTTCAAAAGCACCTAAACTGTGAGTTAAATATGGTCATTCCGATATCGTGACGGACCCATATTTGAGACATGGTAGTAACAAAAGTAACAATAATTTAAAACTTTTCTCTTATCAAATCGCTTCATTTATCGTCAATTAAAGATTCTAATAGTTTGTTGCCGACATTTTTTTTTTTTTTTTAGCCAAAACAGAGGTGTCGCCCCTATTCTGCAATTGCACCATTTTCTTTTATGTAGTATGAGGTAAACTTTCAGTGATTTCAATAATAATGTGTGATCACTTATGAACAAGAGTTTTGTTCGGTTTGAGAACAACTTTTCAGTAGGTAGCAGGTAGTTAATGAGTACACTCCGCGCTCCCTTATACGACATTCTCCTATACGTCCGCTCCATTATACGACCCGTTGCCGCTCCCCTATACGACGGAAAGGTCGTTCTCCACCATCCCCACTCTTCCGCTCAAAGCTCGCGCGGGAAGCAAATAGTCTCGCGCGTGAATATGATGTAGTCAGCTGTAAGTGACACAGGATTCAACGCGCATGCGCACAACCATGTGAGATTGTTGGTATTGCAAGTGGAAGGGTCCCCCTTGCGCCGTCGTATAAGGGAAAGTTCTCGGTCCCGTGCTCGTCGTATAAGGGAGCGCGGAGTGTATATTTAAATTTTGAAGGGTTGTTAAAAAATTCAAATTTTTTAAACCTCGGCAATTTTAGAACTAATGAAGATATTTGAATTTTCTTTTTGAAAAAAGTTCAAATTAACCAAATGGTTGCAATTTATTTTTGTGCCGAGAATTTTTGTTCATAAAATCGAAATTTTCTTGAAAATATCTCTTTTTTTATGCAAAAAATTATTTATAGTTCGCATAGAAGTATCTCGTCCCGGTGCCATAAAAGTAGAAGTTCCAGAGTTGCTTCAATAATCCGGTTTTAAAATTCCATAAAATTTCTATGTTTTCCAGCCTACCTTTGTCAAAATTCTAGTCAATACATTATTTCAATTGAAAATGTATCGAATTGTACAATTTCTAATTAAAAAGTTCGGAATCTTGCGTTTTTTCAAATTTCCAGAAATCAAAATTGAAAGCCTTCATGATTAAACTATTTTTTATTAATAACGTTAAAAAATTAATATCAGAAACTTCCTAAATTAGGCAGTTTTCAAATTAGTTGAATAATATTGAATTTATCAGGCGTGAATACTTCCAGATTGTAGAATTTTTTTTTCAAATCAAAAGCTTTAATAATTTGATACTGAAAACTTTAATAATCGAATAGTTTCAATTTTAAATATTGCAAACTTTAGTACAATTTTACTTCTAAATAAATTAAAGCAATCGAATTTTAAGTTAAAAGCCTTGGTAGTTAGTTTTAAGTTTTAAACGTTTCAAACCCAGTATTTTTAATTAAAGAATTTTTAATTAAGAGCCTTGATGTCTTTAAATCTGGTTTACGTTCAAAAGTGGAGTGGACAACTCCTCGGTTTTGAATTTATATTTTATACGTAATTGTTAGATTTTAAAACAGTGTTCCAATTTTAAAATTATGATTATCAATATTCAACATTTAAATAAGAAAGTGTAAATTTTTATCGTATTAAATTGATTTCAATCTTTTAATGCTTTTATATTAAAATGAGGAAGGTTCGTTTCTACATCTGCCATTTTATAACGGTTTTAAAACTGGTATCAGTTGGTTGTGTGACAGATTGGACCAACTCGAAGTAATAAATGGATACTCTAAATTTCCGTATATTTCCCAATTCTAAAAAAATTTTCTAAATTTTTGTTCATTTCTAAATTTACCATAAATTTTTAAAAAATCCGTGATAATCCCAAAGTTTCCTTAATTCATATTAAAATTAAAATAAAGTTTGCGAAATTCCTCCATATGAGCAGAACTTTTTACGGTATCGGAATCTGTGTTTCAAAAACGGATTAACCTCCACACTCGCATAGTGACGATTCTAAACTTTCCAGATTGCCAACATCAGACTCGGCCGAATATAAATTTCGTAGCCCTTTCGAGATGTACGACTTTTTAGAGTTTTATCCAAACGAATGCACCATTTGTCACAAAACTCAAGACTTGAAAAGATGCAGTCGTTGTCAAATGATTTCATATTGTGGATCCCCTCATCAAAAACAACACTGGCAATTCCACAAAGATCTCTGTCAAGTAATATCTGAGATGATGAAGGAACGAAAAGTCTCCCACCTTTTTGAAAAACTTCGTGGTGCTGACCTAACAACTTGGAAGGCAGAGAGAAATCTCGCACGCTACGAAGCGGAAATAAGGACGCAGCGATCACTCACAACAAATGAAAATTTCATGTTTAGATTTCCAAGAGCTTGTTTCGTCTGCTACGAATCCAGGCAGGATTTATTAACCAATTGTCCAGGTTGTCCCTCCGCGAGTTTCTGCAGGGAACATCGTAGCAGTCCCGTCCACGACAAAGACTGTGCGATAATAAAAGGATGCCACAAACATTCACTGAATCCGAATAAAACAACCATCACTTCCATCTTAGCTATCAGTTCAATCGTAAAAGGCACAAGAGTTACCGAATCTTCAAAGCTACCTACTTCCTTGAGAGAATATTTGTGCAAATTTGCTAGATCTCAGATTAAAATTACGGAAGACGCCTTGCTATTTTTATCCGACATGTTTACCACACCATTAACAATCTTCAGCGCTTTGCAGAAAGTGAAACATCCACAAGTTCCCATACTAAACCTTCACGTTGGAAATATCGAAATGCCAACAACACCACTGGCAGAACCTTGGGAGGCGCTTCTACATTTACTTCCAAATTTAAAAGTTCTCAATATTTTAATTGTAGAATATCATTATGCAATTGATAAAGATTGTGATACTCAGATTAAACTTTGTGCTCGATGCACGAACAGCAGGAGGAAAATTACTCTGGATTATCTTGCTAAGGTAAATCCGAATCTGTCTTATGCAGAATACATGAAAAGACCAAATTTCAAGGAACCCGATTTATTGATATACGCTAATAAAGATGCTAAGGAAGAGGATGATGAGCGTTTCGAGGATTGGAAAAGATTGCTGAAGGGTTGGTCTAAACTGAATTGTCCCATCATTATGACGAACTTTAGAGAGGATGAAAACAAATTTCTGAAGAAGAGTCTAAACTCTATTTTGGGAAAATTTGAGACAATCTTCGATGGGTATAATCCATTCACTTCTTTAGCATACATCAGAGCTTGGGAAGATGGAGGTGTTGGATTGTCTAATCAGTTTATGACTATTTTCAAAACTCAAACAGATAAATTTCAGGATCCTTCGACTCTTGAGCTAATTTCCAAAAAAGTGGAAAAGTTCCCTACTGTGAAAGAAAAGATACCTGCAAAAAAGAATTCTCCAAGCTTCTTCTACGCGAGCGTTTGTTCAATATGTTATTCTGCTAATACTTCGGTGACGTGTAATCGTTGTAAGATGATTTTTTACTGTGGGAAGAATCATCAAAGTGAACACCAGCTTCAGCACAAGGATATATGTAAGGTTGTTTTGGGAATGCTAAATGAAAGTGGAGCACCGAATCTTTTTGATAAAATGAAAAAGTCTAATTCGGAAGAATGGCTGCGAACGAAGATTGATTTAATGTTGAAAGCAAAGTCAAAACTTGGAAGGACGCTCTTTGATCACGAAGTTCAGATGTTCCTGTTTCCGAAAACTTGCTTCGTTTGTCATGAGAGCGATTTGAGTGTGCTGAGGAAATGTGGATGTGGGGTGAGATTAATATCGATACCTATGTTATAAAAGTTTTTTTTTTCAAGCGCTGAATACAGAATTTGCATGCATTTTTTAACGTGTTATTTAAGATTTTATGATCTAAACATTTGATAAAAGAGCTTATTTTTTAATTTAAGTGCTTACAGCTTACTTAAAATTGGTTGAATGCCGATTTCGAGCACAACATTTGAATGAGTGGCCATTATGATGTCCGAAAGATATGTCAATAAATGTTGTCTCTAGGTCTCGATATAAAAAAAATTGAATTGGACAAGCTATTTTTGCAAAAATAGGGTCGATAGGGGTACATACCCTCCAGGAAGAGTTAAGACAAGTTTCCCTTTCCAATGGTTATCGCTCTACCGGAACCTTGATACTTCCATGGGGCGCGATAAGTTTGAACTGTTTTTTTTTTATTATTTCTTGTTTTTTTTAATGATAATTTTGATGTATTCATGTTTCAAAATAAATATTATTATTATTATTATTACCTTCACAATAATTTACAATATATGCGTGTTGGTTTTTGTCTCTTTTCTGTATTAAATGCTCTTACAATTAAAATTGTAATTTGAAAATTGCGCCAAATCAAGCCAATCAAATTCATTAAAGGTGAAAAGGTAATTAAAAGGTTTTTTTACACGTACCGCACTTACCCGTAATGGCGGAAAATCTGAAATATTTGGTACACTAGCAAAAAAATCAAAAATATTTCTTCAGGCAAGATTTTGTTAATTAAAGAAAGGGGACGGTTAAAATAAGAGCTTCGAAACATGATTTTGGCAAAATTTGAAAGAAGAATCTTATCAAACATTTGAAATATCATCAAAGTATAACTTTGTAATTTCGTATCACACTTACCACTATCGACCCTACTGAATAACCAATCACTGGCAAGGACCACCTGCATAACTGACGCCACATCAATCATTAAATCTCCCAATCCCGCAAGTTTTTTTCCGGATTTATAAATTAAATTTAAAAATATATAAGCCTAATATCGATTTATTTCTTGTAGAAATATGCTCAGTTTTACGTCCTCTACAAGATGTCTGTTCGTTTGTTACTCAATCACAAAATTTATTATTTTAATTTTAGTGATACTATATTATATTTCTTTTGAAGATAAATATTGATAGAGAATCGAAAAATTCAAAATTGATTACTTATATTTCTTAAATTGAAAGCTTAATACTTGAATTTTGATTATTTAAGGCTTACATTTAGATTTAAAATAATATTTAAAAGCCTACAGTTTCAAACACTTTTTATTTGAATTTGACCATTTAAAACGTTTCAGATTTAAAAATATTCAGCTTTGAATACACATATCGTTTTCTATATGGAAGGTTAAGAATATTGCTTTTTACTGATATAAAAATCAACTAGCTTTCTTTTACGCGGTTTCTTCCGGATGCACTCAATGCATTTTTTGAAATATTCTACAATATTTCAAAATGTCCTTAAAAGTTCTCCAGTATTCTGGAATTTTTTGAAATACTTTTAAATATTTGGTATTTTTTATCTAAACCTAAAATTATCTGAAAATTTTGGAATGTTCTAGACCTTTCTAGAATATTCTGAAGAGTATTTTAATCTTCTGGAACAAAAACTTGTGCATTGTGCAAGTTTAAGGTGCAGTTCAAACTGTTTTTATCAAGAAAACAATTATTTTACTATGTCATGTAAATTTCAACACATTATAAGTTTAAATGAAGTTAACTTCATGTATATATTAAAAAATTTGATTTAAAATATGCAAAGGATATGAATTGTATTAATTTAAGCTTATAATGTGTTAAACCTTACATGATAATAGTAAAATAATTTTTTTTCGACAAAAACAGTTTCAATAGGAAATGTCGACGGCTCCACTGCAGAGAGCTCCAGTTCTAGTTCAGTCCATATACAGCTCCAACTCGCTTTCTGCTCGTGTACCGCTCTAAGTTATTTTTTGTCGATTTTGAGTTTTTATGTTAGCATGAATAAATAGATCATTTGGCGTCGTCTGGTAAATTATTTTACAATTCTGTGCAATATTAAAGGAGAATATAATAAGAAAACGAAATTGGTTACTTTTTCAATTTCACATCAGCTAGACTGCTCCAACTCAAGCCGAGAAATTTAGAAGCAGGGCTGCAAACATACACGTACGAAATAATGATCGAAAACAGTGTGAAATATGCGAAGATTTAAGTTTTCAGTATGATGCATTATATTTAAAAATTAAATTTTACAACCTTTTCAATAATTAAGGTTTCGTATGTGTATCTTTATAACCCTGATACTAAATTTCAAAATATATGATAGACACATGAGTTAACCATCCTGCGGGTTATAATTACCACGTGATCACGTGTTGCTTTGTGAATTTGAGGTTAATGTTCGATGCGTATTCGTTCCGCGTGTGAAGTGCTTATAATGTTTTTTTATAATTAAAAAATAATTAGCGCAGTAGGAGTAGGGGTTTGAAAGCCTACATGTTGAAACTTTTTTTGTTTGGAATTGATCATTTGAAATGTTTCACATTAGAAATTTTTCAGTTTTATATTGCTTTTTAATAATATAGAAATCAATTAGCTTTTTGCATCCGGCTTCGCCCAGGTGCCGCTAATGAATTTTATGACATATTCTACAAAATTCGAATATGTCCTTAAAAGTGCTTCAGTGTTCTGGAATTTTCTGACATGCTTTTTTTGAATATTCGGCATTTTTGTTCAGAATCTACAATTCTCTGAAATTCGTGGAATGTTCTAGAAGGTTTTTGACCTTTCTAGAGAACCTATTCTAGAATGTAATAGAATTCTTTAACTTCTAGAATTTAACGATTAGGATATTTTCAGATATTCTAGATTTTTTTTAAGTTTTAGAATTTTATTGATCATTCTGAGAATGTTCCTAAATATTTTCTGGAAATAGAACATAGCCTGAACTCTACTTAAATACGCCTTAATAAAATCATCAGCACACACAGTTTCTGCTTGGAACGACTGAAAATCCAGAAGAGTAAAATTTCCGACACTGTAAAATTCCCGAATAATAACATTTCCTAATAATAAAATTCCGAATTGGAAAATTCCCGACAGAAGTTTGCCGAATTACAAAACATCTGAACTAGAAAATTTCCGAAATATAAAAGTCCCTAATGTAATCAATTAGTTTTTTAATAAATATTATTTATTTATTGAAAATAAAATAATCAAATATTTTTATTTAAAAAAATATATTTTTAATGTTTATAGTTTCTAAAATTATCGTTTGAATTTAAAATAACAATAATTTCAACCAATTTTGGGACAACTGAAAAATCCCGAAAAATCCCAAACATTTTATGATATTTCTGAAATGGAAAATTCCCGAATAATAAAATTCGCGACAGAAAGTTGCCGAATTATAAAGTATACGAAC
Organism: Andricus curvator; assembly: GCA_932195095.1. Classification (NCBI taxonomy): domain Eukaryota; kingdom Metazoa; phylum Arthropoda; class Insecta; order Hymenoptera; family Cynipidae; genus Andricus; species Andricus curvator. The sequence continues at coordinate 232,355 of CAKNYM010050961.1, forward strand.
TAGAAAATTCCCCAAATTGAAACAATTTAAAAGTTTTTGCTTATTAATATTATTTATTTATTAAAAATACAATAATAAAATATTTTTATAACAAAACAAATTATTTTTAATGTTTAAAGATTCTAAAATTATTGTTTGAATTTAAAGTAACAATCATTGGAAACAATTTTCATCCAGAAATATATATTTTCAATCATTGTTATTTTAAATTCAAACAATAATTTTAGAAAATTTGAAAATTATAAATTTTTTTCATAAAAATATTTGATTATTGTATTTTTAATAAATAAATATTATTTATAACCAAAAATTTTAATTGTTTAAATTCGAGAATTTTATAATAAGGGATTTTTCTACTTCGGGTATTTTATAATTCGACAATTTTATGTCGGGAATTTTCAAATTCGGTAATATTATAAACTTTCGGGAATTTTCCAATTCGATAATATTATAAACTGTTCGGCAACTTTATTATTCGGGAATTTCATTATTCTAGAATTTGTCGTTTCGGTAATTTTATTATTCGGGGATTTTCCAATTCGGGAATTTTACAGTATCGGGAATTTTATTTTTCGGGATTTTTCAGTCGTCCCTTCAGCATAATCGGAATAATACAATATTTAATTTTGATAACATCAGTATCGGTGCAATCACCGTAAATAATGTATGCCAAATTCGTTGAACTGAATTCTTGCTTTTAGATACACCTCTGCAAAGCTCATAAGGAGGACCTGGAACATAAAAAACTCTGCAGTGATCTATTCCTGGCTTTCAAATTGACAGTAAATAGAGAACGAATTTCAAAAGTGCTCGTAAAAGCTTTGCCAACCGAAGGAGGTATAAATCTGCCACTTTCGATGGAAGACTTTATGGATTCGCAGCTGAAAGTTAAGGAACAAGCTTTTGTGTTTTACGGATGTAAGTCTTGTAATGTTGCCGATTCCCAGAGAATTCTGCTTTCCGACTGTTTAACAAGGCCCCTAACTTTACTGTGGAGCTTGGAAAAACTAGACTACAAAACCAGTTCCTCGATGATTGTTCATGTGGTTGGAGCCACAAACTCGGAAGTTTCGACTCAAGAATACTGGAAGATTATTTTGCACTGGCTTCAGAATTTGAAGACCTTGAAGATTATATTTATTGGGCCAGAGATTTTTTACTTGCCTTCGGATGTGGAGACTGCACTAGAATTTCCGAATTATTCACTCGCTGACAAAACTTTTAAAGTCGAATCCCACGCTTTGCGATATGAGGAATATTTTCAAAGTGAATTTTTCGTTCAACCGAATATCGTCGTGGGATTTAATCTTCATATTCATGAGAGCGAATTTGGGATTTCTGAGAGTACTTGGGAAGATATGATTCTGACCGTAAAGAAAGTGGACACTCCTTTCATTTTAACAGCAGGAACAGAAGAAGGAGCTAGAAAAGATCATAGAAGATTTTGTGAGCACTTGGAGAAAACTGTTGGTTCTGTTCCTTTAGAGCGAAATCCTTATGCAGGATCAGTTCCTGAGAGGGACTTCGAAAAAGAAAGACTTCGTTTTTCGAACCAGTATGCAATTATCTATAATAACATAATTCAGTAACTAAAACTACAAAATTAGGAATAAACGTAATAAAGGAGATGACGATGTTCGTAAGAAGTGGAGAATCGCGTGGGCCGAAAAAACAGAGTTTTCGAAACTAGAAAGTTGTGATAAAACAATTTTTTTTTTAATCTGCTAGCATTTGACCCTCGAGCATAGAGTCAAAATTTCTATTTTCCACCAATTTTGTAAGGGCCAAAAAATTATGGCGAATTTTTCGTAAATAGGGGTTTTATTAGTAAAAAATAATATAAAATTCAAAATAAAAAAAATGTTCGAATTTTTTTTAATTGCACAAAGAGGTTTTTTGGTTTTGGTTGATTGCACATTTAAAACAAAGATGTATAGTACCTGAAATTTCTTTAACTAGAATTAAAGAAACATTCTATTATTTTGTTATTATCAAAAAAGTCAAAAATTCGGATTTTGATATGACGAAAAAGAAATTTTGCCGCGATATCTAAGTAATTGCATGTTTTTTTTTTAGTTTAAGCTGAAGAAATTTTAAGCCCAAAAATTAATTTTTTTTTAATTTACAATTAACCAAATCCAAAAATGTGTTTTTGTGAATTGAAAAAATTGTTATACTTACAATTTTGTTATTTTTCACTAACAAAAACTTCACTTACAAAAGAAATCGCTATAATTTTTTGGCGCATAGAAAATTGGTCAAGAATTCAAACATTGTCCCTTGTGGAGATTTTAGATCAAAAGAAGTTAGTAAGAAGATATTTATAAAAATTAAAGTTAGTCAACCACTTATATTCTTGACAAATATTTATTTTTTACACTTTTTCTACAGTAATATTGTTTATTAATATTTGATCTTATTTGTAAATGGCATGTATTGTGTTTTGTATAATAATAAATAGTATTTGACAATTTAAATTATGTTCTGATTAATTACTCTGATTCCTATTTTGGAACACTAGTCAATAGTAAGGGCAGAAAATCTTACGAATATTCCAAAAAATGGTTTATATATTTCAATAACTTAATTGATTACACTCGAAATTTTTTTCATAGATCAATTGTTCTCCTGCATAAAAGACTTAATCTGGCGGAATTTCCTTTTGATATTTCTCGATTTTGTGGTGCTTCCTTAATGAAAAAAAATATATATATATATAAAATACAACTGAAAATCGGTCAATTTTAAATCATTCAAATTGAGTAATTTTATTATAAACTCTGAGTGTTAAAAGTGGAACAGTTTTGCAAATACGCAAAAAAAAAACGGTTCAAAATATCGCAAAATGTAACAGGAACAACCACCATTTTGTTAATTTTCGTGTTTTTTAAATTTTGTTTCCGAATTACGAAAATTTAGAGAACGCATTTAGAAAAAAATGTTCTGAACCTTTTTTGGCAACCAATCCTAAAACTTTTTTGTATCAAAAAGAACACATACACCACTTTTCAGGTCTTCTTAATAACAATTTGAACCTACACTGGAACCTCGATTTTAGTCAACTATTTTTGTGCGTTCCTGGAACTGATGTTCTTCGCAGGTTTGTGATTAGGGCAGCCGCAGATCCGAGAGAGGCCATGCTCAATCAAGCGTGTATGAGTTGCATAAATTGAGGTTCCTGTGTATTTTGGATCACTTCCATTATACCGCACCGTTTATTAAGAGTTATTGCATTTACAGGCCTCACAGTTCCCGTGGAACAACAAGTAGGGTAAAAAGAGACCTTTTTAGACGCTTTAAGGTTACCCTTTTTTTTTACAAAAAATGAGACATGATAAAGCAGATATTAAAGCCAGTAGATTTTTCATATGTATATGTAGTCTTTTTTCTGATTTTTTTTTAAATTAATTTTTCACCTAGCTTTGAAAAATCCTTTAAGCCGCTTAAGTAATCCTACTGATAAATTTTAGTAGGTAAAAAGTAAAGAAAAGCTGAGAGAGTGAAAAATAGATAAACCGCATAATTTGAAAATTATCATTGTGTGTTTATCTGTTTTTCATTCTTTCAGCTTTTCTTGATTTTTTTCTAATATATTTCTATCAGTAAAAAATGTTGAAGTATTCAACCGTTTTTTAGGCATAGGTAGAAAAATATCGTTTTTCTAACATATTCTACCAGTAAAACGTTCTCAAGTGTTTCGAAGAATTTTCAAAAATGATATCTGGAAAACCTGACGGCTTTTTGTTTTTGTTTCCTTAGGACTTGACAATTTTTCTCTAGTCTTTTGGAGGGGGTTTCATTTTTTTTAAACACTGGTCTGTCAAATATTAAATTATCTCTTATGAGTCAATATACATCAGGATGGTCCACAAAGGCTGTATTTTTTTTCTAAAATGGCTCATCTACCAATTGTTCCCATTGATGTCAAAACATCTTCTGAATTTTTTGGCAGAATAAACAATATATATTCACCCAGATAACAATCGTGCGACGCACGATACGCGCACGGCGTGCCAGGCACGTCGTGCGTGCAAAGATGCATTACGTACGCCAGCACGAGGTGATAGGCACTTACTATAGGTTTCAAAAGTATTGACCTCTCTACAGAAGTTTGAATAAGTCAGTGAAAAAAAATCGCTAAAGAACGTAACAATCTTTACTGTAAAGATAATTTTATTGTGAACAAATTCTCTATTAATGACACCGTCATATATTAATTATAAATAATATTGCAGTTGGGCGAAGGTACAAAAACACGGTCAACAGCGTCAATTTCACGACAGTGAACTTTGACTTGTTATGTTTTGTTGAAAAATCGATAGAAATAAGGCGAAAAAAGTCAGGCGAATTCCTTGACATTTTCTGTAAATGTATGCGTCATACAAATTTAAAAAAATTAATAATTGTAGCTTACAGAGTTAATTATAGAGGAGGTTCCTTATCTCAGCTCCAAATTGTGTTAGAAAGCTCAGCTAAAGCTTAAAATAAGTAAAAAAATTCAAATAATACAATGACATGAAATAAAGTTTAAAAATTATTAAATAATTTGTTATTAGCAATGATTTTTTCTAGGATTTTTTTTTCTGCGCGCATAAATGGAGTCATCAGTATCAATGTCAATCGAGGGTCACTATTCGGCACTTTCCACCAGCTACCTGATGTCTGTAACTTGGGAAAACTAAAAAAAAGCCAAAGGCGTAGGAAACTGATATTCTCTTGAAAACATGAATTTAACTTCTCACGCTGACAGTTCCACTCCAGAAAAGTAAGAAACTTCCAGAGGAAGAAGAAAAATATAATTGGAGAAACCGACTCATCTGAAGAATTTCATCTACTGTTAGTAATTTTGATGAAAATTCTAGTATCCGTTCTCTGAGATGTTTGGAAAAACCATAAAATAATTGTTTAAAAATTCAAAAATCTAAGGAGATATTCAAAATTGAACTTTTTTGTCCTTTCTTTGAATTTTCATAACTTGGGTAATTTTAATGATATTAAGATATACTTTTTTCAATTATTCAGAATAAGACGTAGTTTTGAAAAAAAAAAATAGAATAATAGAATAGAACCAGCTTGATAGAATTGTTTCCATATATTCAGCTCTAGAATCGAAGTTGATGCAAAGAAGTCGCAAAACTTCAAATATGTGTCAATGCTTACAAAATTAAACAAAAAATCTTTTTTTTCACATTTTAATAAGTTTTAGTAACATCTATGAAAATATTGTTTTGAATTTTTTAAATCTTGTGTCGAGTACGGTAGTTATTTAAAGTTTTCCGAGTTCTTTGCACCAACCTTGACCCTACGTTAGAATGATGGATAAATTACCTTCAAAATGAATCCAAGAACTTTCAAAAATGTTTATTATTTTCAGAGTTAGATCAGTTTTTTAAAAAGATCAAAATTTTAAGTTTTTTTTGCAATATTTTTTTATGAAATTGAGATTTTGCCTTCAAGTTGGGCTTATCAGACGGAGAATTTTATTACCTTTCGCGTTATCATGAGGAACAAATTTTCATATGAATATTATAAAAATTAAGTCAAATTCGCAACGGCTCAAAAAATAGGAATGTATACAATTTCCGAAATAAATATAATATATATAATATAATAGACGTAAATTTTTATATTAATAACAAAGTGTAATAAAAAAAATTAGTTTCATCAACTGCCATTTTCTTAATAATTAAAATAAATATTTTATATGCCTTTGGACAGTTATAACTTGTTGCACCCGTGGAAGAGACTGAATGGGAACCCTGGAGCGGACAATTATATTGCCTGGATCAGTTACACTGGCCGCCCCCAAGCGACATAAAAAAAGCATAGAAAAAATAATTGCTAATAGCCAATTATTCAATAATTTTGAAACTTTGTTTCTTATTTCGTTGTATTATTTATTTTTTTTTACTTATTTCAAGCTTTAGCTGAGCTTTCTAACACAACTTGGAGTTGAGATAAGGACCTCCTCTATAATGAACTCTGTAGGCTACAATTATTCAAATTTTTCAATTTTTAAGACATACATTTACAGAAAATGTCAAGGAATTCGCCTGATTTTTTTCGCCTCATTTCTATTGATTTTTCAACAAAATATAACAAGTCCAAGTTCACTGTCGTGAAATTGACGCTGTTGACCGTGTTTTTGTACCTTCGCCCAACTGTAACTTTATTTATAATTAATATATGACGGTGCCATGAAGAGAGAATTTGTTCACAAAAAAATTATCTTTACAGTAAAGCTTGTTACGTTCTTTAGCAATCTTTTTTTCACTGACTTATTCAAACTTTTGTAGAGAGGTCAACATTTTTGAAACCTATAGTAGTGCGAGCGCAGTGTGCTACAGTATGCCATCATGCGTGTAAGCATTCAATGTCGAGATCGTGCGATGCACGGCGTGCAGTCACTGTGTTGGCAGCCTTATGCGCATTCACATTACGCCACATTTTTACACGCATTAGGCCCGCTCGCCTGGGACCAGCACGTCGTGCTAGCGATATGTCCATCAATTGAGCGCGCATCAGTATGCTCAGGTACATGCCAATTGATCTTCACGCGTGCGTGCATTATGCAACGCATAATGCACGCATATTGTTATCTGGGCAGGCCGGGTGCATATTTTATTTTAATTGCTGTGGTTATAATGGATTATTTTACTTTGGAATACATCCATTGTTTTATTTTTAGTGAAATACGTCACCAGGATGATAGAAGTTTAAAAAAATATTTTGGGGTCCCTGAACCCCAGTTTTGCACACAAAAAAATGCTTATATTATTATGTAGCCTGTTAATGGATTTCTTTATGTTTGCATACGTACATTTTAGTCTTGAAGTTTGAAGTCAGCGAATTCACTTCAATGCGTTGGCAGTAGTGATGGGAAGTGACACAGGTTTTACCGTCATGACGGTCAGGAAAAGTGGTCATGTGGTAAAAGTTGGTAAAAGTCGGTAAAAGTCATTTTTTAACAAAAAGAAAGGAAAATTATATGAAATTGAAGTTCTAGATGAATTTGGAAAACCCAATAGGCCTATTTGCACGCAATTTTTCTTGGCTATGAAAAAGAATTAGGTTGAAAATTGAGAAATATGTAGCTAGATTAGAAATAACCTCAAAATGTCGTCTGCTAAACTGCGCGGGAATTTCGAACACGAGATGAAATGGCATGAAGAAGCTTAAATTAGTTATTCTGTAAATGCAGGTTTTAATAAATTATGGAAATAATTAAAAAATCAAGTTTTTATGCTTGCAAATATTCATAAGGTATTTTTTACTAAAAAGTAGATAAGTGAGATATGGAATAAATGGCAAATTAGCCATTTGGTTGATAATGTATTTTTTACATAAAAGTTTAAATTAATGATTGAAGTACAATTTTTGTTAGCAAATTTTAAAATACCACGCTGAAAAAACCAGTTCTCGTCAGATCACTGAAGTTAAGCAGCGTTGGGCGCGGTTAGCACTTGGATGGGTGACCATTCGAGAAAACTGAGTGCTGTTGGTACATCGTGGGTGTGGTGAGCCCACACTTGTAGTTATTTACTACAAGTTATCAACCTAGAAACACTACCCGAATCGGGTAGTGTCACGCCTACCCCGAAAGGGAAATGGCTTAATGGTATATATGTGTGACTCCTCACTGATTTTTTAATATGCTGGCAAATATCAAATGAGCAAAGATAAGAACTTTTTCTGAAGGACTTTAACAAACTTTGTTTTACGTAAAACTTGTCTTTTTGCTTTAGAATTACGATGTTATAGTTACAAGCAACATAATTTTCAGTAATTTCTGAATTGTTAGAAATAAATTAATATTACAAAACAATGAAAATAAATTCAATCTTTTTATTTTATACAAACAAGCTCTTACAACATTTTTTAAGGATCATATTTTTTAATACTGTTGAAACTCGTAAAATCAGGTAAAATCACATATAAATAAGTATTCTCTTTCCATTATAGAAGGCACTTGAAAAAATTATTATGCCAACATGTTGAAGTCGAATGTTGAAAATTATGAGATGTTATAGGCAACATATTCTCTAGTTTGCAAAAGCGACTCATTGTTTCCCTGCGAAAGAGTTTTTTGTGGAGGAACGTTAGCAGGAAGTGCGAAAATTGCAGATGCAACTTTTCCGAAAGAGGTTGAAGCACAAAATGCATTTCACCATATCCTCCGACTATTTAAATTAGCTGTCAAAATAAAATCATTTGCCCACAATTTTTCTTTAATACTGTGTTGTGCCAACGATTTCAGTTACCTAAAAATATTCCTAAAAAGTTTATAATTAGGATAAATATAATGTATCTCGTAAGGAGAAAGAGATATGCCAAACGGAAACATTCTCAGATTCATCTTCAGAGTCACGTATTGTACATATAAGTATTAATAATTAAATGTTAGTAAAAAGATATGTGCATAAATAAATAATATAAATAACCTGGCAAATATAAAAGGGATTAGGTTTTATGGCATTCTATTCTTGGAACACTAATAAAGTGATTACCCTTCAAACCCAAGTTCTGACGATTTCTAAACATTTTCCCACGAATGCTGACTTTTCCTGACGATTTCCGTCAAAAACGTAACAAAAGTGGTCAGAAATGGCCAGCAGTCCGTGAAGATTTCCTGAAACTTGCATTTTAAGGTGGGAATATTGCATTGAAAGGTTAGGGCAAGATTCGGTCAATCAAGAAAATGTCCGCTTGTGAGGGAATGTTGCACGGCAAGTTTCAGGGCAGTTTGGAAGATTTATTTAACTTAATTCGGTTCGCAGTAGTTTTCTATGGGACCTATGGCTGCGCAGTCGTTTTTTTGACGATCTTAGTATATCTTCAGACATAAGTTTCATGATTATTTTCGATATTTATATAAAAAAAAGAAAATCAAAAAATTAATAAAAATTTTTATTATTTTTTGGGTTTTCATTTTTTTTTAAAATATGGGAAATAATCATGATACATGTGTCTGGTGGTGTACCTGAAGGCTTAAAAAAAACTACTGCGCAGCCATAGGTCCCATAGAAAACTACTGCGCACCGAATTAAGTTAAATATATCTTCCGAACTGCCCTGAAACTTGTCATGCAACATTCCCTTACAAGCGGACATTTTCTTGACTGACCGAACCTTGCCCTAACCTTTCAATGCAATATTCCCAACCTTACATTGCAAATTCCAGGAAATCTTCACGGAATTTTTTGTGCTATCTGGGATGCGAAGCAGAACGTATGCGATTGCTAAGTATTGAATCGGATTCACGAGATGTTCTCTGGAAATCTGCTTTTCGACAACCTCGCATTCAAAGTGCAATACTTTTTAATACGTTTCAATGTGACATTTTTTGTAGGGACGATATCCATATTATAAACTGACATCGATTTTGACATATCACTTTTACGGTTTAGGCGATATTTATTGATAATAACAATAATGCTAATTTCCGTTTGGAACGTTCCCGGAGCGTTTCCAAGTGGCGGACATTCATATGAATTCATACACCATTCCATGTCACACACATTCAATTCGCGCTGTCTCAATTCATCTAAATGCGTCTCAATTCGTTTAACCGAAAGAGAAAACGGGATTCGCACGCATTCAAAATATGTTAATTCGCCCCAATCCGTATCAATTCTTTCATTTTTGCTTGGATCCATGGAGAATATACATAAGGAGCCCAAAGTCCTGCAGTGGGACTCCGATACCGTGTCGAAAGTCGAAAATCGAACGGACCTCTTTTTCTAACGTGTGGAGATAGAAAGAGAGATTCGTTCGATTTTCGACTTCGAAACAGCATCGGAGTCCCACTGCTGTACATTGACTTCACCAAAAACGAGCATTTTTCTGTCGGATGTACAATAACGCATCGAAATGCTAGATCTCTCGAGCGCGGCGCTAGTGTGGTACGGGTAACGATGGCCGCCGTCATGGTCCGTGTAAATATAACCTATGATATAACCCTAAACAAAAATACAAAATTCTTAAATGACGAAAACAATTTGTTGAGGCATTTAAAGAAGATTTGAATGTAAAAACTGTTATATTCAAGTGGAAGTCCGATATCAGTTCTGTGATGTGTATGCGTACAAGATTGAAAACTGATCCGTTATATCCTTATTGTTTTCCACGTTTGTGCAATACATCTGAAGTACCTACCACGTCCATTGCAGGATCACTTCAATTACATAGAAGCACCGATATTTCGAGATGAGTAAAATAAATTTTCTGCGTTTTAATAATAATTTATACATTTCTATTAAAATCACATTGGTAAATAATGTAAGATGTCAACATCACTACAGAGGGTCCAGAGACAGTGTGTGTAACGTTATAGATTTTGGGGTCTTAGAGCCCGCAAAATATATACGTTTAGTTACATGAAGTGTATCTCGGAAACTAGTATCGACTAGCGAGGTATCGATTCGATATATCGATGTTGGTTCAAATTCAAATAAGAATTTAAAGTTGAACTAATAACTATAACTTTAAAATAAAGTATAGGAACAATTTAGAAGTAATACTTCTTATTTAATACTCTCTCTCTCTGTCCTGAAATAATAGAAAGAATTAGAATTATGGATTTAATTTGATATCAGGGAAATACTTATAAACTACTACGCAATAAGAAATAGGTTAGATTCTTATCATTCCTAAAGATGACTCATCGAGCTATTTTTAGTAGCAGAACGTGCCTTAGAACAGCTTTTGTCATATTGCGTCTTAAATCTAATCGGCGGAGCCATGGGACCTAATTTCTAATTGGTAAAATGACTATTAAATTCGATGACGTCAGCGATTTGATTTGCTGAAAAGGTAAAGTGGGAGATTACTCCGCCCAAAATATAGTTTATAAAAAGGCGTGCACAACGGAAAAACGCCAGATTTTGTATCTCCGAACCGCATATTTAAATACTAAACCTGCGACACTCAATATTGTAAAATTAAGTCTTTTGGACTTAGAATTTTTCTGGTCAAGTTTGGACTTAGGAAATTCGTTTGAATTATTGTAAATTATAAACAATCAAAAATAAGCTTATTTGTTAAACGTGAAGCGGGACGCCGCGTTATAAACAATTATAAACAATTGTGAATTAAGTGATTAGTTATTTTTGTTAACCACAAACTAACAATTGTGAAGTTGATACAGTAATGGTGAAGACTCATTATAAATAAATTGTGAACCATTAACTGTCAAATCTAGTGTACTTTATTTCAAATAAATTCCTTTGAATGGTTTTCGTTTCAACGAATCAACGGCAACAACGATCCCGTTCTGATGTCCAATCAGCGAGCAGAGAATTAATGACAGGAAAGCTAGGTCAAATTTGGGCATTACAGTGTGGCAACCTAGTTGATTCTCGCTGATTGGCTCAGTTTTCTTATGCATATACTATAGATATATAGTATATATGTATATATATGTACTACACTATAGATAACCACAACTTAAAATGGTGGCATCCCTTCTAAAAATGGTGGCATCCGGCTAGGTTGCCACACTGCAGTGTTGCCAGATGGATGAAGCAAAGCCCCCCTAAAGCATGGTTCATTTACCCCTAGATTTGCCCTTCCACTGACCGATTCCCCCTAAAGGGAATTTCCTCTTTCTCAGGCCAATCACATGAAAGAAAATAAGAGATATACCGTCGTAGACAGTTAGACGGAGTATCTCCCGTCCAGAGTTGTGCAGTGACGCGTCACTCGAAGTTTTTTTACGTATTTTACATGGTTTTCTACTTATGTAAATTACGGATTTTACGTAGAAAACCCCCCACTCTATATGAATTTGGTGTTTTCGACGTATAATACCTAGTAAATTACTGTAAAAAGCCATGCAATTTACCTAAGGTATTTTACTTACCCAACCGTGCTCCCGCCCTAATATTTGAAACTTTGAAACGTTTCAAAAGTTTCATGAAACTTTTCATTTGGCCAATGTTTCATGAAACTTTACAACCCTAGTGCTAAATGCATTCCTACCGACGTAGACGGTCTATGATTGGCTAATGCTAAAAGAGCGGCCAGGAATTAAATAACTGTAAAATTGAAATGTGTATTTATCTTATTTATTTAATAAATAAAAATGCAAAAGAAAATCAACTCATTCAACATATACAGATATTATTCGCATATGTTATTCGCATATATTATTCGCATATATTATTATAGCATTTTTTAGCAGAAACTGATAAAGATTCGACATCCCGTAAAACACATTTAACTTTGGATACGAGTATGAACCGAGATCGACAAATAAACGCATTCTGTAAGAGAGTGAGTGGCATCCTGGGGATCATGGATCTATCGACGCGCAAGTAAGAAAAGTTGCAGTCAATCAGCATTGATATCAACTACGCCGCCATATTGAAAAAATGCACAGCTAGGGGTTGTGTTGAATGGAACCAAGATGGCCGTGAAACTGGTATGCGCGAGTTGGACGAAAATGGAACGTTTTTCGGCTAAACTATGAGTGGGCTTCAGGATTTCTTCCCCTTAAAATCCCCCCTAAAAATCTCCCCTGAAAAATTTTTCCCTCCCAAGGTTTCCCCCTAAAGATTTTGTCCCCCTAAAATTCCCCCTGGGAGACAGAAAACCCCCCAAATCTAGGGGGAAAACCCCCAATCTGGCAACACTGCCACACTGTCTCCGGACCCTCTGAAGACGCGACACCTCACTAGCGAACCTATAATATGTTCCAAGAACTAAAAGAATGCCATTGGTAAAAAAGAGACACAGATTCTTCATCTCTTTCAAACCAATGGCATTCTTTTAGTTCTTGGAACTTATTATAGGGTCACTAGTGAGGTGCCGCATCTATTTTTGGTGTAAAAATCTTTGCAGCAGTGGGACTCCGGGCCCCTTTTGAAATCAAAAATCTAACGGACCTCTCTTTCTATCTCCACAGGTTGGAAAAAGAGGTCCGTTGATCGTTCAAAACGGCCCCGGAATCCCACTGCAATGGTTGCAATGTATGTCATCTGGCAAAATGTCTGCACGCCGAGGGTCAAGCAATAATACCAATTGCACGGGACGAAACTGTATTTTTTTATTAACTTGGAAAACAATTATTTTTGACAACAATAGGTTGCAATTAGGGGAGACCACCTGTGCAAAGATAGCTTACAGTAGACAATTATGATCCTACAGTAAATAATCATACATTTAAAATACTAATTAATGTAAAATAAGTATTTGATGTAATTAATAGTTAAGACAAGATTCGTGTTAATATATTAAAAATAGAATTGATTATTTTACTTATGCGTGTGCTTATAATTGATGATTATCAACTGTAGGATCATTATCTATTGTAGGATGGTCTCCCCTACACTAGTTCTTCACACGGTTAGAACATTTTTGTTAAATTTCTTCTTTCCTTTTTTATTCTCAAAGCCCGAAAAAAAAAAAAATTAAACGATTTCTATCATCTGCAGTGTCATAGCATATTCCACTAGTTACACTGGTTCTTCACTCGGTGTAAGAATTTAAAAAAAAGCATTTTTTTATCATACTGAAAGCTAAAGAAAAATATTTAAAAATAAAAAATCGAAATAAAAGTCAAAAGAAGTTGAAAAGTGTCACACTGTACCGTTTTTCTACACGACTTCATCAAAGGGCGGTGTAGAAAAACGGTGCAGTGTACTCTTTTCAACTTCTTTTGACTTTCATTTCGATTTTTTTTTATTTGAAAAATCAGAAAAAGCAACAAACAAAAAATCAAAAAAATGTGTATGACAGTGGGACCATACGGTAGAAGTTAAACTTTACGTGTGCTTGGCGTCATATAGACTACACTAATCCCCTGAGGACGCGTATGATTGCAAAGTAACTTGCATACAGGTGGAGTAGTGAGAAAATCGCGTAGTAAGAGAGTGCCGAGAGAGAGCATGCATGCTTTGCTTATCGTGGGAATAGTGGGGATATCGCAGGCGCGGGTCTACAATGGTGGTGAAACGGCGATCGCCCCCCCCCCCCCCAGGATCACCCAGAATCTTCTGACTTACCATCACTTTTTGTTCACTTAGAAATGAAGAAAAGCTATAAAAAGTATGCAATTTCATAATGACAAACAATAATTGCCTGGGATATCGAAGAGAAGTCTTTGGAGCAATTGCAAATCGCCGCACAAAAGCAAGACGCGATTACAGAGAGGTGATATAGAAAGTATACTTGTAAGAGAGAAACAAAGGGTTGAATTTTCAACAAAAAATGTTAATTTTCAACCACTGAGTTGATTTTTCAACAAAATAGTTAAATTCTCAGTAAACAAATAATTTTTTCTTAGGTGTACAAAAAATTGATCTTCCATAAAAAAAGACTAATTTTCAAGAAAATATTTAAAGTTTTAATTAAATAGTTAAATTTCCTACTGAATTCTTGAATTTTTAAGCCAAAAATACGAGTTTTCTACAAAACAATTGAATTTTCAAGAAGAAAGTTAATTTCCAACCGAATGAAAAACGGTGAAATTTTTACAGAAAGGGATGAATTTTTAAACCAAAAAACGAATTTTCAACAAAATAATTCACTTTCAAGCCTCGTAAAAAATCATGGAGTTTCCCTATACCCCTCCTCCCCCCAACCCGAACTGTAAGTTTAGTATATCTATTATATATATATATATACCAGAATATTCTGTAGGGAATATATTCGTACAAGAAAAATCAGAGTGGGCGACCTATCTCGTTATTTGTATTCAAAAGATATTCAATTACATGATGAAGTTGATAATATTTTATAACGATTTTAATTATTGAATAGCCTTTAAAAAATAAAAAAAATAATATCCAAAGCACTTACGATGGTGAAAAATCGTTTTCTTCTAAGTTATTAAGATACGATTCGTCCTATGCTGTTGGTATTATTGTTTGGCCCTCAGCGTGCAGACATATGGGATTTCTCCCATCCTTTGCTGATCATGCTGGTCACCCTGATTCATCCCTGCGATGTAGGGATGGGCGATTCTCTCGAAAAGATCGATTCCTGAATCGATCCAGGATCGAATTTATTAAGATCGATTCAGCAAAGAAATCGAATCAGAAGAATCGATCTTGAAAGAATCGATCTTTTAAGATCGATGTAAAAACGTCCTAAGTTTATATTTACCTATAAATCATTAAATTTATTCAATTTCAAATAAAATTATTAAAGATCGACGATTAGACACTGTTTATTCCTTTTCTCAAAAAAAAAACTTTGTAAACCAGGAAAAATGCTTAAATGTTTGTTCATTCATATTGTAAATAATTTATTATTGAAAAGTAATTATGATGCATATTTTAAAATGAAGTTGGAACAATATTTATGGGTAAAATAGAAATGGGGAAAAATGTTTCGTTCATTTGAACGTTCGGAACTTCAGGTACATGAAAAACATGGACTATGATAAAACAACAGTGTGATGTGTACATTTTTCGTAGTTTTATTATCATAATATAAGTAAACATTTTCCAATTCTCCTGTCAAAGATAATATCTTTGCTTCTGTCTACTACATTATACTCAAATATACTGGTCTGTCATGGTCGAACAAACTATGGTCTCGCCACGCGCAAGTAAAAAAAAGTCAACCAATCAGACGGCTCCCTACACATGCAACTTTGATGCCGTAAAAAGTTTCGGACCTCCCTTTCTAACAATGAAGGATAGAAAAAGAGGTCTATTCCATTTCGAGACTTTGGTAATAAACATTTTGAGCGAAGGTTGCGCTTGCGCTTAGATTGAGATGCAGTCTGGGGCACAAAAGAAAAAATTATAGGAGCAATAAAGATAAAAAATGTACGCCGTGGTCACGAAACTATAGGACGGACAGATAAATAAATAACAAGGAAAGAATCGCTTCCTCGATTCTGGGGGTAAAGAATCGATCCAATAAAAAATCGACTCGCAAAGAATCGATTCAAAAGATCGATCTTTTGAGTGAAAAAGATCGTTCTTTGAAGAATCGATCCAGAATCGCCCATCCCTACTGCGATGACTATTCACTGCTGATTTCATATAAAAATATGCCAGTGATTCCAGACATGTCATAAGATAAAGGTAAATAATATTTCAATCAATTCTAATGTCACACAAATTATTTTAATCTATAAGATATTTGAGTACAATATGGAGGTTTTCTCATTTGTCATGTGATGATTGTATGGTCGAACCTTTTTTCAGAGATTTTAGGTATCCCTCTCTTCACCTTAAGTCAAGCGTTTTTCCTGTAAAAAATGCTTAGAAAAGGCAAACCCCTACCCCCTCAATCGTGACGTCATCTCTACATTTTCTCTATTTACACAACTTAAATTTTAACGATATTAAAACTTGCAAATTGCTAACATACATAACCTGAAACCTACAATCAAAATATAAACTATGCATTATTTTTTACATGTATTTTATAACTATGTTTTATACCTGGTGTATAAAATATAGAGAATTACTTTTTTAAAACTACATTATTAAGTATGGAGGCAAAAATGATTGCTATTTTATAATTTAACGCATAATTATTGGTAACTTTCGATTAAATGTGAAATTTTTTATTATAAACTATATTGAAGAAATCTTTTAGTGAATAATTAATTTTAGACCTTAGTATAATGTTTTTGATTAAAATGATTTCATATTTACTGCTCTTTTTTTATTAAATTGCTCTAATTGGTTTGAGATACCCAATAGTTCGCGTGCTAGGTGGCGCTGTTGTCAAGGTCAAAAAGATGCCCTACAGGCGTATTAGGAATTTTCACTTGTTACGTCAAATCAGTGTATATGAGTGTATCGCCGATAGTTGGAGGGGAAAAAGGCATGATCAAACATTTTTCAAATGTATTCGTAAAAAAATATTTTTTTACCGTAAGTGTATTGGTAAATTAGTTGTAATTTTTCAAAAACTATTGTAATAATAAAGTTGATAGACCATGAGTGTAAGAAAAAAAAGGAGGTTAAAAAAGAGTCTAAATATTGGTGGAGGGAAAAGGGAAGGGAAAAATTATGTCGCAGGTAAGAAGGAATAGAGCGAGTTATATGTAAACATAAAAAGGAAAAGAAGTTAGAGGAGGAAATAAGTCGAATTAAAACAAAAGAGGCACCGAAGTCTATTAATAACCCTAATAGCACAGAACGTTCCGCGGGCACCTTCGGAATGTTTCAGGCACATTTCTGGGACGTGTAACTTTTCCGCCCCTTTGAAACGTTCCTCTGAAACGCTATTGTTATTATTATCAATAAATATCGCATAAAACTTAAGAGATAAGTAAAAATGGTTGTCAGTTTATAATATGGATATCATATTATAGTGTAGTATTGCGGTACCCAAAACTCAAAAATGACATCCCATTTTACCTACCTCATACGGTTAACGAGATATTTGTTGTTGAAAATAACAATAACGGTAAATCCACTACAAGTGCCATTGTCTCATTGCGGACAAGGAAGAATTCAAGAAAGGGTTAGAGGGAGGATTGTCCGCAGTAGAGGACAGATTCTGGACTTCGGCATACGCGTATGACGCAGATGCGTCATAAATATGCGACGCATATCGCTCGCACGTCGTGAAAGTCGCACGCGTGACGGTGAAAAGCGAGCTTTACACTCTAAAAACAGACTATTGACTGTCAAACGATTCCTTTCACTATTCAAGTATTTTCCATTCAAAATTGGCATGAGAGGAAATCCTTTCACAGTTAAAGGACTGTCGTTTCAAATTCTATCCTTTAACTGTAAAAGGATTTCCTTTGATCTTGAAGTGAAATCTATTGTCGGACAAAAGAAAGAATAATTTGAACGTTAAAAGAAAACTTATTGCATGATATTACGTGCAACAAATGTACAAAAACCGAACTTTGGTGAATGTAAATATAGAATCGATATAAAGTCGTCGCTTTACAAAATCATTTCATAAAGAACGTCTCACGAACTTTCGATTGTCAAAAGCAATACAAAAATTTATACTTCGATTGTCAAAAGCGTGAAAATCAATGAAAAGTGAGGTTATGCGGATCAAAAATTGTTATTCTTTCAGTACACGTACCTTCCAGAGTTTTCGCTTCACAATCTGGGATTCCTAATTTTTTGAAGAAATCCATTTTCGACATCATTTCGCTCGTTTTTTCACTCACTTTGTCAATTAATAAATAAATCGTGCAGTGAAAAAATTCACTCATGCGCAGGCGCACTTTCTCCGCTAGCCAACAAATGAAATCTTTTAATAGTTAAAGGAATTCTTTTCAAAGTCAAAAGAAATCGTTCATCAGTAAAACTACTTCCGTTTTGCATTTAACGGATAAGTCTTTGAACATTGAAACGATTCTATTGATGGGCAAAAGAAATCTGCCTAATTTCAAAGGACGTATTCTGAAAGGAACGTAATTTTACTGTTAAGGGCATGTGACACAGTCAAATACCTACATTACCGACATCACTTTTTTAATTTTCCGAATTTTTTTTTTTATCTAAGAACTTTTTTTGTAAATAAAATATCGGGCTGAAACTTTGGAAAATGTATGAGAAGACAATAAACTACGTTTACGTACTTTATTCGAGGAGAAACTTCGCAAAAAATTATTTTCGAAGAAGTTAAAACTGGGTGGATTTTTTTAACCTAAATACTTTTTTTATAAGTAAAATATCGGCTTCAGACTTTCAGAAATGCAAGAGCCGACAGTAAAGTACGTTTATGTACATCATTTGAGTATAAAAGATGCAAAAAGAAAAATTTCAACTAACTGTCAACTCCGGTATTCGCGATGGGTACGAAAATGCGAAGTCTGGCGGCCACTAATCGAGGCTCTATCAGCTGGCTCGTCTACATCTGAAATATGGGGTCCACGCTGTCAAAGATTGATGATGCGGTGTTCTTACAATAATATTTTATAAAAGTTGTGTCCAGCATAAAAGTTGAGTGAAATATGTTGTTTCAATGTTGAATTATGTAAGTATTGAAATCGTTATTGGCTTCGTTTAGTGGCCGCCAGACTTCGCATTTTCGTGCTCACAGCGAATACCGACCGAACTGGCAACCGTTATTGACATTTAGTTGGAATTTTTCTTTTTGCATCTTTTATACTCAAATGATGTACATACACGTACTTTACTGTTGGCTCTTGCATCTCTGAAAGTTTGAAGCCGATATTTTACTTATAGAAAAAGTATTTAGGTGCAAAAAATTTCAAGGTACAAAAGACAATATGTACAAAAATGGTCGCAGTTTTAATGTCTTTGAAAATAATTTTTAGCGAAATTTCTACTCAAATAAAGTACATAAACGTAGTTTACGGTCTTTTGATACATATTACAATGTTTCAGTCCGATATTCTATTTACAAAAAAAGATTTTAGGTTCAAAAAAAAAATTTAATAAACTGAAAAAGTGAGGTCGGTAATATAGGTATTTGACTGTGTCACATACCCTTAATAGACTTTTTCTTACAGTGTATGCGTATCGTAAAATTACATTGTACAATGACACTGTACTACATTGTACTTCAGGTATACCTTAAGGTAATTGGAAAAAACACTCGTTTTTGTCAAATTGTGTCAAGTATTAGAAAAATATAAACTGAAAATTTACCGCTACTGAGATGGAGGTTATAAACCTCTTAATTTCAGTAGCGATAAAAAGACAAGCTTGGACTTGTGAAAGTGAAAAAAACTCATGTCAGATCACAAGACTTTCAAAATAAATATTAATTAAATTACCTGTCAGATTTCCTATAAATTTTAAACTTTTTTTCAACAAAATTTACAGACCGTGATAAAAACACGTCACACTGCATCATGGACGACCTAGCCTAACCAACAGAAAGAAACGCCAAGTTGAAGTTTATTCCAACCACGTGATCACGCGGGAACATTACAAACTTCCTTTAATATAATAATGGTCAAATTAACTTTAAAAGATTTGAAAAGTTGTAAAAGTAATTTCAACACATTATGTTAAAATGTTTAATCTGTAAAAATTAGTTTTTTTAATTAATCTGTCAACATGAGTAAATTAAAAATACTTATAACATTTAAATTTATATTTCAGATGTTATTCATATTTTCTTCTGTAGTAAATTATTGACACTAATTATTTCTACAATAATAATAATGTACATTATTATTATCAAAAAATGGGCTTATAATAACATTATGTGTATAAATAGATGCCTATCACAAAATGCGAGGTATATGCCTCGCACATACGTGCCTCTCGCATTGTGCGACGCATAAGCCTCGCACGCACGTGCCTCTCACAAAATACAACGCATATGCACCACACCCTGCACGCACCGCGTGTCTCGCATGCCGTGAGGGTAAAGTGCCTCGCACGATTGTTATCTGGGAGTAGCTAAATAAGAAAAGGTTTGGGGAAATATGCTGAAAAGACTAGAGAAGTATTGAGAAGAAAATAAATTGGTTTTAAATAGATAAATAAACGTTTATTTTTCAGCCTGCTGGCCTTAAAAAATTGACTTGTTCACACTTCCATTTTTTATAGGATTTTTTAAAAACCAACCCTTAAAAACTAACATCCATCCATACCTTACCTCTAAGACCGCTCGCTCTTATCGCCTTGCCTTCCTCGCTTTGCCTCGCATTGCCAAACTCTGCCTACGCGGCTAATACCTAATACTTATCTACTATTTGCAATATTTACAGATTACTTCACGCCTACCCTGAAAGGGAAATGGCTTAATGGTATACTTACTAACTTATATCTACTTCCTCTCCTATTTACAGTCTTTCCTTTTCCATTCCTCTTCCTCCTTCCTGCTCTTGTTCATCATCTTATCCAACACCCCCTTCACCCATGCTACTGCCCTTTTGTCCCTTGTTCATACATCAATACCTCCATGCTTATCCCACTCCTTTCCACCTCCACGCACTCCTGCTATCAGTGCTCCACTCTTGCATCTCCCTTCTCGCACAGTTCACACATCCTCTTCTCCCTAGAAATTCAGAACCTATCAAAACCCTCCATGCACCCACGTCTCATCCTCGCTATAAGCTCCTGACTTCCTTTCTGTCCTTTCTCACAAAAATATTGCGCCCCCGCCCTTTACATGATCCACACATAGTTTCCGCTAAGTCTTGACTCTTATTCTCTCTTCCCCTGCTGTCTTCTGTCTCTCCATGCCGTTTTTCTTGACCATCTTATATACCTTCCTTCCTTCCTCGTGCATCCTTCGCACTTCATCCAACTGCAGTCCATTCATTCTAAAATACCTTTCCCTTTCAACTTCCATTTTCCCACCCCATCTCCTGTTTCCCTTCTCCCACCAACACTCCCTAACCAGCTTACTTCCGCCCTCTTCCAAAAATTTCTCCTCGTATTTACACATCCGACTCCCCGTTAGAATCCCTAAACTCCTTTTTTCCGTCTCCCTCCTGATAATATAATTAGGCGTGTTTCTTGCCAACCCTAGTGTCCATTTTGCATACCTCTCCTGTGTGCTATTTACCTATTCACTTTCTTTCCACCCCCACACCTCTACCCCATACAACAGCACACTCATCACTAGTGAGTGAAACAATTTCAGTCTCCTTCCAAAATCATCTGCGAATAACTTCTTTCCCAACCCACACACCTGCCTCATCACCACATTTGCCCTCCTCACTATCTCTTTTATGTGATCATCAAATAGTCAAATCGTGATCGATGAAAACCCTCTTATCCTTTATCCTATTTTTATTTCGTATTACCCCCAACTTTTCTTCCCAGCTCTCCATTTTCACAACCGCCGATTCCTTCTCCTTTCTCCTCTCCAGCCTAACTCCCTACCTTGCCTTTAACCCACCCTATGCTCTGTAGCAACGCTTCCACGCCCTTCCTTTCTTGTCGGCTCTTTAGCTTTAACCCGCTCATCACAATATTATTTCTCCTGTCTGCCTTCTCTTTTCTCTCCATTCTCAATTTCATTGCCCTTATCCTTTCCCTATCCGGCGTTTCCTCCTTTTCATTCCTACGTTCTCCCACTTTCTCTTCAATCATATTCTCCACCCTCTCCCAAATACCTTTCTTCTAGCCCTCCACCTTCTCGAGTCTTTTTTCCGTCCTTTCCTTCCACACTCTAATCCCCTTTCCATCTGCTTCATTTCAACTTCTTTTTCCTTCCTTACCGACTTACCGAATATTCCTTCTCTGATATATATACCATTAAACCATTTCCCTTTCAGGGTAGGCGTGACACTACCCGATTCGGGTAGTGTTTCTAGGTTTTTCTTGTAGTTATAAATAACTACAAGTGTGGGCTCACCACACCCACGATGTGCCAACAGCACTCATGTCAGTATTCTTGAATGGTCACCCATCCAAGTACTAACCGCGTCCAACGCTGCTTAACTTCAGTGATCTGACGAGAACTGGGGTTTTCAGCGTGGTATGGCCGTTGGCCATATGATGATTCCACAATTTTAATTTTCAGGTTCCCATCTGCACAGTCATGTCAACCTACTACCCCAATGAATGCTCTATCTGTAACGCTAGAAGTCCCTTAAAAAGATGCAGTCGCTGCAATATGATCAGCTACTGTGGAAGAGAACACCAGTTGGAACACTGGCCCGTACACAAACACATTTGCAAAGCTATCTCAACCATCGTAGTAAAGAAAAAAATTAACTACATCTTTGAAAACGATCCAAGCCTTGACGCAGTAAAATGGAGAAGAGTGAAAGCAGAAATTGTCCGCGAAATTAGTATGATAATAGAAAGACCTCTATCTCAATTCGAAAGACAGATGTTTCTTTATCCAAGAACCTGTTTCGTTTGCCACGATACGAGGCAAGATCGGTTAAAGAATTGTCCTCGTTGCCCTAATGCAAGCTTTTGCGAGAAACACCCAAACAGTTCCATTCACGATGAAGACTGTCCTCTAATTCAAGAAAACCACCTACTCGATCTTGACTATGAAAAAATGATCTTGTCTTTAAACTTAGAGTTACTGAATCGGTCAATTATACAAAACACACCAATTATCAAACCTAAATCAAAGATGTTGCCACGGTCGATAGAAGAATACTTCGAATATGTCAAGGACGCAATGAAGTTGAGCGATGTAATGCAAATCTATGTAGCGGAATTCGTGGGCCTACCTTTGACGACTTTTGATGCATTACAGAAACTAAAAATGTTTTCGCCTTCGAAATTAGTGGTTCATTTATATGGCACGAGTCAGCTGCTTAATGAAGTTTACCGTTGGGAGATTCTTTTACATTTGATTCCGACTTTAAGCCATCTGAGCATCATCATAGTTGAATCCAAAGAGGTTTTGAAGCTACAATGGAAATTGTGTGATAAGTGCCACGCAACCAAGAAGAAATTAGTGATTAAAACCATCTCAATTCCGTATATGGAGTTTGTGAAGTCGAAAGATTTTGAGGAACCGGGGCTTGTACTTCTGTCTAATACTAATCCACCATCGGAGAAGGAATACCATCAGAGGACATGGAAATTGAATTTGATGACCTTGGGGATATTAAAGTGCCCTTTAGTGTTTCTCTCTGACACAGAAGAAACGGCACAGCTGATTAGAGAAAGCATCAGCGATTCTTTTAATGAAGTTCTGATTTCGTATGATGGACAGAACCATTTCGCGTCCCCAAGATTTTTGAGAAACTGGAAAAATGAAAGGATTTGCAGGTAATTGAGTTCGATCGTTATTTCTTCTTTTAAAATAATTTTAATTCCAAACAGTTATTGCTGGAATAAAGTAACAGTGTGGCCACTGGACCGCGAAACCTGAAAAATACATTAACTTATTTTCTGACCGGTAATTTGGTTAATTCTTAGTCTTAGTAGAAAGACTGATCGAACATTCCATTTTCAAGGCTTGAATTTGACAATTTTCAATTATTTAATTCGGAACGTTCATAACTTGAAAATGTAGGGGAATGTCGTCAAGGTTGGACCCTAGTCAAGGTTGGACCATCGTGATTTTTTTCCGTATTTTACACGCGACATTATTAACCAGCGTGTCAACACTGCTCAAGGTAGTACCAAACTTTTGCATGAGTTTGTCTATCCAAAGCTCGTTCGTGAAAAGTGTAATGTTGACTTGTCGTTTTCCGAAACACAAAAAGTTTTTCATTAACCTCTGAAAAAGGCTAATAACTCGAATCCAAAGCATGGAATCCTCATGGTAAGCATTTGCTTGTGTCATGTACTTTATAATTAACAACGTGCTATGGGGGTTACTTTCTTTCATAACTCGTTTGGCTGCGGCGTGTCACAATGTGGTAATAATGCATATTGTCAAGGTTGGACCACCCAAATTTTTTTTTTTTCAGCGGAGATATTGTAACATATTAATAAAAATAACATTATATAACTTGAAAACGATGCCGCAATGTTCCATCAGGCACAACTCTATTGCGTGCATTGAATGCAATAGAGAAGTGCATTTAAAATGCGCAAATATCACGAGGAGTTACTTCATTTGTAAAAATTGTGAGTCAGAATGAGTCATTAAGATTTCTTTGCTCTATTCCGATTAAAAAATAAAGAAATGCATTGCCCTTTTTCGTAGAAAATGTTCTTACATTAGTTTTTGGGGGTTGTCCAACCTTGACTACATGAGCCAACCTTGACTACATTTTTTTTTATATATTCTTATTTTTCTTTCAGTCGAAGTAATTTCCTTCTAAGTCACAAAATTTGTAATATTTTAATCTAACTTTTGTGCTCTATTAAAGTACCTACTGGAATTATTTTTTAAATAAAAGATATGGACAAGAGTCAAAACTATGTCCAACCTTGACGACATTCCCCTACAATTTGGAATGTCTACTTAAAGCCTACCAGCGAGCCGCTTTATCATTTTCAATCGCTTCGTTTAACTATCTTTTAGTCTCCTCTTCCAAATATAGTTTGAATTACAAGCATGTAAAAATCAATACTTTTAGATTGAAATATATAAAATTGTTTTGTTTCAACTTTAATTTAAAGCAAAAATCGTGTAAATCAGAAGTTCTCTCTCTCTCTCTCTCCGCCTCTCCCACAATCCACAGTGCAAGCGCGGCTTGGATGTTCGTTCCAGGCTTGTAAACTTGTACCACGTGAGCGCGAGCCAATCGCGCGAAGCTCCCCCCCCCCCCCCAGCGACGTCGACAAAACGATCCTCGCTGGCAAACCCCCACTCCCTACGTCGCGAGTGGTGCGCCGCCAATGAAGCGAAGTCCATAAAAGTGCGTTCCGTTGTGTCCGTACGTGTTTCAGTTTTTAGATGAAAATTTTGATTTAAACACGAAAAAATCGTTTGAACACACTTTGAATAATGTAAACAAAACTCACAATTATAAGTAACAAATTTAAACAAAAAATAAGATTTTACTTTGAGGTTACCTGTTTCGTGTTGATATAATATTAAGTAGACAAAAAAGCTATTGAAAAAACACAAATACGTACTACTAACTAATAATAATATGTAATATGTAATAAATAATGTAATGTTTACCATCAACCTTTAATTTTAGTTTTTGTCTTTATTAATTAGAATAACAGTTATAGAATTGAACTGTAACCTATTTGTATGAATCAGATGATTCTCAAACAAATAAAGCACTACTACTACTACTAACTTTTCCCGTAAGCATTAATTCGTCAAGGGCAGATCCAGAAAAATGTTCAGAAGGGGCGATTGTAAATTAATAATTATAATAATAATAATAAAGCGATAATAATAGCACGATAAATTCTACTTTATTTATATTTTTCAATTATAGTGTTCACATTCATAAACAAACCTGAAAATACGTGCATATTTGGGGCCGTGCATAAATCGCGTGAAGTCTTAGGGATCGTCCATATATTACGTAAGACGTTTTTCTTTTGTTTATATCGTTGTGTCCTTTTCATCTTCGCAGCAATTTTATTCTCGTCTTCGTTTAAACACAGTTTGGTACTACAGTTTGGTAGAAAATTCAACTTTTTTGCAAAAAAATTGCTTTTCTAAATTGAAAATGATTGTTTTTCAATGAAAATTTAACAATTTCGTTTTGGATAGAAATTCATCTTCTTTAGACTACAAATTCAACTGTTTGGTTGAAACTTTGTCCTTTTTGGTAGAAAGTTAATCTTCTTGGGTGGATTTAACTATTTGGTTAAAAATGTGTTCATTTTGATGAAAATTCGTCTTTGGTAGAAAATAAATTTTGGTTGACAATTTGGTTGAAAATTAATCTGTTTTGGTTTGGTTACATTCAATTGTTTTTTATTTTAAATTGAAATCTTTTTTATTGAAATATCAACTATTATCATTTTTATTTGAAATTCATATTTTTAGGTTGAAAATGCAACTCCTTGGTTGAAAGTTGAACTACTTTCTTAAAAATGAATTTTTTTGATTGAGGATTCATAATTTTAGTAGAAAATTCATCTCTTTGTTTGAAAATTGAACTACTTTTTAAAACTTCACTCCCTTGAGGTAAAAATTAATTTTTGCCACTGAAAATTTGTCTATTTGGTTGAAAATGAACTTTGTTGTGAAAATTTTATATTTTTGGATAGAAAATTCAACTGTTTTGTATAAAAAAATCATCTTTTTGTCTTCGAAATTCAACAGTTTGGTAGAAAATTCAACAATTTAGTAAAAAATAGCAGATTTATATAATCTTGTTTTTAAGAAAAGTTGTAAATTTTGAGGAAATTTCTAATCAGTTATTGTAAGTGGTCAGCTAAAGTTATTTTTAAAAATGTATTAAAATTTGTTTATGTGTGATATTGCGCGACATTTGTTTATATGTGATATTGTGCAATTTGTATTTATTTAAGGTATAAAGCGTTGGTGAATCCCCAAAATATTATTCAATCCACTTGCACAAAATAAAAGAGTTTATTACAAGTAATTGGAAATAGGTTCAAGTATTTATTTCAATATCCTCATAAAAATATTGTAAATGAAGTTAATTCATCTGCACATAAGGAAGTAGAGTTGCGAATTTTTCACCAAAAAGATGAATTCACAACACAAAATGTAATAGTTGATGTTTTAGTCAAGAAAAGATTTCCATTTTAAATCGAAAACAGTTAAATTGAACCAAAAAAGATAAATTCTCAACAAACTAAATACATTTTTCACTAAATAGTTAAATTTATAAATTTACAAAATCCGTTTTTACCCAAAAATGGAATAGTTTATACTGTAATAAAAAAAATACGAATCTACAATACAGTTGAATTTTCTACTGAACTGTTGAATTTTCTACCAAACTGTTGAATTGCGAAGACAAGAAGACGAATTTCCTATACAAAACCGTTGAATTTTCTACCCCAAAATATATAATTTCCACGAAAAAGTTAATTTCCAACCAAATAGATCAATTTTCAGTTGATAAAAAAAATAATTTTTCACCCCAAAAAAGTGAAGTTTCAAAAAAGTAGTTCAACTTTCAACCAAGGAGTTGCATTTTCCACCTAAGAATATGAATTTCAAATAAAAATTATGATAGTTGATATTTCAATAAAAAAAAATATTTCAATTTAAAATAAAAAACAATTAAATTTATAAATCAAAACAGATTAATTTTCAACCAAACAGTTGCATTTTCAACCAAAATATATGTGCTTGACGTTCTGAACGTTCAAATGAACGAAATTTTTTACTGATGACTTTGTAAACCAGAAAAAGTGCTAAAATGTTTGTTCATTTATTTTGCAAATAATTTATTATTGAAACAGAATTATAAAGCATATTTTAAATTGCAGTTGGAACAATATTTATGTGTAGAATAGAAATGAGGAAAAATATTTCGTTCATTTGAACGTTCGGAACTTCAGGTACATCAAAAAATTGATTTTCTACCAAAAAAGACAAATAGTTATGGAAAAGTAAGTAGTATCTTTTTTATTAGCTCTTTTTTTTCTACGTACCATATAAACACGACACACACAACATCAAAGTAAAATATTAATTTTTGTATTTTAAAAGATTTTTTAAACTAATTATTCTAAGTTTTGTTTATATTAACCAAATTGTATTTAAACCAATTTCTCGTGTTTGATTCACATTAATCAAAGTGTGTTCAAACAAATTTTTCGTGCTCAAATCAACATTTTCATTTAAAAACTAAAGACGCTGAACACTGAAAGCAGAAAGTGAGCACTCTAACATAACGCATTCATTGCGCACGCGCGGAATCAGGAAGCAAAGTGGAAACCGGATCGCTAGACGCTTTTGAGCGAAGAACACCCAAGCCCAGGACCCCCGGATCTCCCTGAAAACGCCCGACTGGCAAAATTTCTTCATCGACGTCTCCAGAAATGGACCACCTATCCCACTTGCTGTCCCTAGTATAGTGTTTGCTCAACCCCTTGCAGTACTAACTATTGCAGACGCCCGAATCCCTCCTCAGCTACATCTTAAGCTTTAAACTGGCAATACCCACCCGTCTAGAATAAGACGCGAACTCTCGACGTACATAGTATTAGCAATACACAGCACACTTTAATTGTAAAGTCACGTTGCTTTTCCTGTTGTAAATTAGTTTCCCTAGTCCATTTATTTTATTATTTTTGAGTCAGTCTCAACCCACAGGCTGACCTTAATCTCTTTTTAAACTCCCGGTACCCTACGCCAATGGGTCTGAAAACCGAGTTTATAAGTTTCATGTAAAAATCCTTTGTAATCAGTGTTCTCCCAAATCACAATAGATACGAGTCTGAAATTTGGTACAAATATTGTTCATGGCTTGAGGAAGGTTTACCTGTAAAAAATGGTATATTCCCACATCAGTTTTTCGATATTTATGCGAAATAAAAATTCTGAAAAGTGGATGTGAATAAAAAGTTTGTCCAAGAAGCATAATTCACCATAGTAGCACGGAACGTTCCGGGAACGTTCTGCGGGGACCTTGGGAACGTTCCCGGAACGTGTAAAATGTCCGCCCCTTGGGAACGTTCCACTGGGACCCGAGGGGAACCTTCCATTATTGTTATTTGTAACGACAATTATTTCGTAAAGCGTAAGAGATAGGTAAGAATGGTTGTCATTTTTGAGTCTTGAGTACCGCATATACTACACTATAATATGATATACGTATCATAAACTGACATCGATTTTGACCTAGCACTTGCGGTTTACGCGGTATTTCGTGCCATTAGGGCACTCTCCATTATTAAGAATCTGCAGTACAGTAACTGTCATTAATTGTAACATAAACTTTAATTTCCTTAAACACGTGATTCCACCGACCTTTGAAGGTTGTAATATTTATCACAATAATTATTCCTTAGTTAACATCATCGCCCGAGAGCTCCGGCTCTTGCAGTCAGCCACGTTGCTTTGGGCTAACTCCCCAATGCAATGAATTATGCGGTTACGACACCAGTATCGCGCAGTGCCACCCACAATAGGCCTCTCTCGGATGGAGGCCATGGTTCAGTTGGGAGTGGCAATAGGACCGAACCGAGGCGACGACCAGGCAATGGCCCCGGACAAACGCGAGAACATCGATTTCAATGGTCGGACCAACTCAGGAGAGACATCCTTACCTGTTGGCAAAGAAGCTCACCGGCGCGAAGAGGATTCATGCAGAGGTTACATGACCGTTGGGTCAATATGCACCCGGAATATGCTCATCAAACGCCTCAGTATTTAAGAGATCAGGTATCCTTTTTGCGAAAAAACGGATATGAAGCTCTTTATCAACAAGAAGAAGAGCAACATCCTTCATCGAACATTCCACCCGTTCCAGCAAGACCACCTTTGCAGATAGCCGATAATGCTAACATGAGAAGTAGGAGATCTATCCACCAAAAAGTCTTTCTCAGGATGGACAAATTAGCTGAAGCTAATACTGCTCTCCCCGATTTGCTCCCCGAAGATGTTAATCTTTGGAATCTGAACTGTGTTGTTTACGAGAAGGCGGTGTCCTTGCTTAGCAACAGTAGAAGTAACGAAACTTCAGTACGTCTGAGTAAGACTCGCGAGCGTATTGCACAGCTTCAATTCAAAATTGAAACGGCGAGACGGCATGCATCAAATATTCAGTGCGTGATTAGCTACATAACATTAAATAAAAAATTCACTTCAAAAGTTAGGGCACTTGCTCGAAACTTAAGGAAAGCAAATCACACGCTGAACAAGTGTAAGCTGTTGACCATCAAGCAGCACTGGACGCAAAAAATAAGATCTCTTTCAACAGCGAAACAGCGCCTTGAACGGCGAGTAAAGTGGATTCAGGAAAATTCCACCTTTTCTACTCATCCTTCACGTCTGTTCAATAAAACGTCACGTGCCGTTAAAAATCCGCCTAGTCGAGAAGAGATTAAAGTCTTCTGGGAACAAGTATATGGAGATACTTATCAGCTAAATGAAGACGCTTCAGATATATCACTCTTTCGTAACTTTTGCCAAAGGCAAAGGGTACAAGGTCCAGAGGAAGAGTGTCCACTAATTACTGCTGAAGAAGTGAAGAAAGTTATCGCTAGAACTAAGAACTTTTCAGCGCCAGGGCCAGATAAAATCAACAACTTTTGTGGAAGAAGTCCACTTCTACGCACCAACCTCTAGCTAGTATATTTACTATTTTCTTAAACCGAGAACAACCCGTCCCGCAGTGGCTAGTGGAAGGACGGACGGTATTGACCCCTAAGACCGGAGATTTGTCAAGTCGAAAGAACTACAGGCCCATAGCTTGTTTAAACACCAGCTACAAGCTATTCACTGGCATCCTCAAAGAGAGGATATTAACATCTATCGAGCTGGTATGGACTGCAATAGTTGAACAACGTGGATGCAAGTGAGGTCTGGCAGGTTGCAGGGAGAACCTCCCAGCTAACACAGTTACTAGTCCGAATAGTCACATAATTGTAACAAGATTAAAAAAACCAGTCACTGGTGGCTTCCATGCTGGTCACCCAGTGACAATATATTTCCCACTCAAAGTAGTAACAAATTACAAGCGAAGCAGGTAACATTATCCCGCCATTGTAATCACATGCTTGTAACAAAGTGATGTTTGGAAACGCAACGTGCAATGACAGCTTAACCTCAAAATATACATCGTTTCGGAATTATAATTATGAATATTTTTGCAAAAATGTTGGAAAGGAACATAATTAAACGATAAATAAGTTCCAGAAAAGGGAGATAATATGTGAACAAAGCTTTTATAAAAAAACTGATATTTATCAGCTGAACCCTTACGAAAAAGAAATTACATTATAGAGGTTAGACCCAAAATGTATATGTATAAATGAAGATCGCTGCCGGCTGTTACCGCCATGTTACTAGTCTGACAGGGAACGGTTGCAAACAAGCCTCCCTAGTAAACTACGGCGATTATGCCGTTACCTGCTAGGAGACTGAGATACAAGTAACAATTCCTCTGATAACATGTGATCATTCAGGAACCTTTCAGGATGGTAACAGGTTAGCTGGGCTGTTAATAGACAGGTGTATTACCCATGACTCGACCAGGTATCGACGCAATCTGTCCATGGCTTGGATTGACCACCGTAAGGCATTCGATAACACGAACCATGAGCTACTTATTAAGCTCCTTGAGTGCCTGGAGGTGCATCCAAAAATAGTGAGATGCATTAAAGAGCTTATGCTCTTGTGGAGGACAAGATTTGTCATAACATCTGACAAAAGACAAGTGACTACAAGCTATATCACATATAAGAGGGGGGTTTTTCAAGGAGACTCTCTAAGTCCGATACTTTTCTGCATCTCCCTCTTGCCTCTATCTATTGTGCTCCGAGGCAAAAGCTCTGGATACCTATGTGGCCCGCCGAACAAAAGAGAATATAAGGTCAACCACCTTTTATACGAGGACGACCTCAAATATTGGAAAATTGTGCCTGCGTAGACCTACACCAAGGAAGACTAGAAACTACATCATCTCGTGAAGATTAGGATGTTCAACTCATAGGCGGAAATACCATTCAACATCTTGGTATTGGAGAAACATATACATATCTTGGAATACCGCAAGCGGAAACCCAGGATGTGCGTGTGTTAAGAACGGCCCTTGGAAAAAGGTATCGCCAAATTCTCAGAAAAATGTAGGCTTCCGAATTATCTGGAAAGAATAAGATCCAGGCGACCAACATGCTGGCCGTTCCTATACTGCTCTACACGTTTGGTGCAGTAAAATGGAACGTCGATGAGTTGAAGCAACTTGACCGAAGCACACGCAAGATGATGACAATCCATCGAAGTCATCATCCTAGATCTTCCGTACCTCGAATATACCTCCCTCGAGATAAAGGGGGTAGAGGCTTGCTGAGCTTAGAGTGTCTTCATCGCAGAACGGTTCTGGCTACAGCCTGCTCAGTTCTAAATAGCACAGATTCTCTTATGCGACTCGTACATCAACATGAAGTCAATGCTGCGGCGTTTCTATACCGTGCCGCAGATAGGGCCGCAGAGGAGCTTGGCCTCCCATTTGATTCCAGAGACACTACACATGGCCTAGCATCACTAACACCTTTGGTGCTCAAAAGTCGTGTACAGGAAGCAGAACATACGCTTCTACTAAGAGAACATACTGAAAAGCCCCTTCATGGTAAATTCTACGGCATTATACGTAGAGAAGAGCTCTCGATGGGTCTGTCCAACATGTTTCTCAAGTCTTCTGGATTAAAATCGGAGACTGAGGGATTTCTTTTTGCTTGTCAAGACGGCGTTATGACACCTTAGTTTACCGCGAGCGCATAATGAAAGTACGTGTAGGCGATTCCAACAGCCGAGCGTGCAAGCAAGAGCCAGAAACACTTGGACATGATCTCAGTGGATGCTCAAAATGTGCACGCTACGGGTACATAGAGAGACACAATGCGGCTCTAAAAGTGTTATATTACCATCTTAGGCACTTCTATGGTGTTGATCTATTGCCCGTCTTGCCATACGCCCAGGGGGAACTCGAGTCCGTTGCGGAGAATGATCAGTGTAAGATCAACTGGAATTTCTCATTCTCGACCACTCAACGTATCAGTGCTACAAAGCCTGATATTGTCCTCCAAGATCTGAAGAACAAGATCATTTACGTGATTGAATTCTCGGCACCAGCCGATGGTAATATTACGGCAAAGGAGGACGAAAAACGGGCGAAATATCAAGCACTTCTTTTCGAGCTGAGCAGGCTGTACCAAGGCTACAAAGTCCATCTTGTAGTTCTCATAATCGGCTGTCTTGGAGGTATGAAAGCTTCCTTTATTAGCCAACTCAACAAGATTTCGGCTTGCCAGCGTCAGGCTCATTCCATCACGAATCGGATGCAAAAGGCTGTTCTTCTGGGATCACTTCATCTGGTCCGTCAACCCTGTTCCTCATAATATTCTACAAAGATTGGTAGCTCTAAAAAAGTATCCAGAGGTGAAACCTTCATCTCCAACTGTCCCGTCTGCCGCGTAAGGTCATCCGCGGCTAAAGACCTGACTCCAAGGAACAGTGTTGCCTGATGTTATCTCGCGTAAATTTCCCGCTCTTGCTTACCATCTAGGACAGAAGGAGCAGAAGCGGATGACGTAGACGTTCCAGTTTTGTCGGGATTTGTTGCTTTAAGGAACCATGATCGTAGCTTCCGGAGCCTACAACTTCTCGTAATAATAATAAATCTTTATTGAGATTGTAAAAAGAAGGATATGTACGTGGCAGTCAGAGTTAACATAAGAACCCAAAGGGCGAGGTCTTGAATATATAGTTTTAGTGATCATTGCAGAAATAGATAGAAACTGATTGTTGTACCATAATGTGAAATACTCTAGAAGAACAACAAAAAAATCATTTCAACTTGCTAAAAAAGTTGTTTAAAATTTTTGTTTATGAATCTTTTTAGTTGAAATAGGAGAGAATACAAAACTGAAGCTAATAAGCCTCGGTTCGTTTGTATTGGTCTTCTAGTTTTCTTGCAATCACGCCCGCCAGTTTAGAAAAATCGTGAAAACGAAAACTCGAGAAAACGTGCTTCAAAGTTTACGATAACAAAAAAATGTTAATTTTCGATTACTTACAGTAATAATACGCTAATCAGCTCTTCCTGCTCCATAAAGTAAACGACACTTCTACGAATTAAAAATATTTTTTCGAAGGACCGTTGAACCTTTTCAGGTACACAGTTCAGAGTTATTAGACCGAGGGGTGGATCGCGCTTCATCTGCCCGAGCGCTCGTATACATGCTCGACACCCCACCACGTTTATTGCTGTATCTTTAAAATTACTGCGAATCAGCCTTTGTAACTTTAGATACATATTCTTAGATATATTAGGAATAGATTTAAGCAATACAAAAAAATCGATCTTTTGAGCCTTCTAAAGCAGGATCCCCCCTTAAGAGGCGCGGAGCAGCGTAGGAAAAGATGGATTCCCCTTTCGATGTGTTCGCTCGCGGGACATATAGCTTACCATCGGATCTCATTGCAAGAGATTTTCTAGCTCGCTTATCTTCTACAAATGACAATATATCAAATAAATATTCCGGAGCGCTTTGCGAGAGGAGCCTGAAAGAGAGGACACATAGTTGCACTTCCCATCTGTGCTTCATTTTCAGACAGCCAGATTCTTGCAAGGCGGGTGTAATATGGTCGTATTTTCTAATTTCGCTTTGATTTTAGTGGTTACATGATCCTCGAAACTCCAACTGGATTGGGTTTTAAGACCTATGTTTTTCCTTTGAGCTGCGATGGACAACAAGGATCCGCCTATCTCAAAGTTGGACAAGCGAGCATCTTTAAAGTTGCCTATAGGAAGAATAACGGATTTAGAAGGGTTAATACCAAGAGCTCGCTCTTCAGCCCACCTCGTGATGAATTTCAAAGCTAGGGACGACACTGCGGTACCGGCATCTAGATCGTCCCGTTTGCAGCGGGCATATACCTGCGTGTCGTTCTCATACATATGGATCGTGACTTTCACTTTGTCCCGGGATACCGCCTCCAAAATCGACAGGAATTTCATCAAGGCGTCTGGCAGGTCGTTGGTATAAACTGAGAAGAGAGGCGGATTAAGAACGAAACTCTGCAGCACCCCTTTACTTAGTGGTCGGATGGGTGACGATCGGGAGGTTAAGGTATTCGATATTTCAACTCGCTG
This sequence comes from Andricus curvator, assembly GCA_932195095.1. NCBI lineage: Eukaryota > Metazoa > Arthropoda > Insecta > Hymenoptera > Cynipidae > Andricus > Andricus curvator. The sequence continues at coordinate 267,356 of CAKNYM010050961.1, forward strand.
GCTTCTATTCGAGAGAAAGCCACTAAACCAAGACATTTATTTTGCAGAAATTCCCTTAGATTTTAGTTTAGCTAGAAGAAGTTGGTGATCGAGAGTTTTGAGGGCCCGAGTTAGATCGAGTAGGGCTAAAATAGTGACTTCCGAACGGTCCAGTGACCGGCCTATCTCTTCTACTACATGGAGCAGGATTGTAGCCACCGAGAAAACTTTCCTGAAACCGGACTGGTATTTGAAAGGATCCCATTATTGTCTATGTATGGAGAGAGCTGCGGAAGGCAAATTTTTTCCAGGATCTTTGACAGATAAGGGAGAATATTAATCGGGCGTAAATCCTTGTAGGAATTTGGTCGGTCACATTTTGGAAAAGGGCGGACAATGCCCACCTTCCACGCTGTAGGGAATATCCCTGTCCTCAGAGAGGAGTTCACAATTTCGAGTAAAGCAGGCAAGCAAGAGGGGACACAGAGGAGAATCGCGGAACTATTTATACCGTCGGAGCCGGTAGCCGTACATTTAATTGATTTAACCGCTGCATACAACTGACCGAGGTCAACCTCGTGGAATTGGAAAGGCTGGCGTTTACTTACTTCGGCTGCCTCTAGGAGATCTTGGATTATTTTGACAGATGCCGTTGCTGGAGGGAGGGTATCAAGGAGGAAGTTGTTGATCTCCGATGGACGTATGACCATCAGTTCATACGTCCCAAAATTTCGAGATTATCATGGTATAAATAGCTATGCGGGGTGTTCCACCACCTATGAAACAGCCGGAAGTATGTAATAGTGCACCAAAAAATAAACAAAAAAGTCCCGTAGTAAAAAGCTGTACGAAGGTTAGTTTCGACACAAAAAAACTTCAAAGTTGGGCCTGATCAAGCAATGAGGGTCGAGCTTTAGCCACCACTTGTACGTGTCCCAAGCGTTAAGATACTGCGCACTATCTTACCCTACTAAAAAAAAGTCAGGAATCGTCAGAAAAAAGGCAGAACTTCTGACGATTCCTGACCAGTTTTGTTACGTTTCTGGCCGGAAATCGCCAGGAAAAGTCAGAATTCATCAGGATTGTTGAGAAATCGTCAGAATTTAGGATCTGAGGGATAATCCTTTTATGGCGGTCCTCGAACCTTTTTATATAGGCGGCCATAAATTTCTCGCATCCCTTCATTCCTGTGGATGATGATGATGATGATTTGGCATGTTTCTTCAAAGAAAAAAACGTATAATTGAAAAAATATACTACACAATTTCCAAAAAGTCAGAATTCGTCAGAATCTATAAGCACACAATTATCGTAGAGAATCTATAATGGAAATAATTTTCAGTGCCATAATGGTATAAAACTCTAGAATTATGGCGGCCAAGAAAAACTGTCCAGGTAAAAAAACCAGCTACCTGAACAGGCATCCAATCGATGTATTGTCAGGAATAGTGAAGACTCGTCAGGAATGGTCAGGATGTTCAGGAATCGACAGAACTTCTGACCATTTGTGACGAATCCTGACTTTTTTTTTAGTAGGGTAACGCTAAAGCTCGCTCCTCATTGGTTGATTAAGCCCAGTTATGAAGCTTTTCGTGCCCAAACTAGGCTTCGCACAGCTTTTTTCTAGAGGACTTTTTTGTTTATTTTGTTATGCGCTATTACATACTTCCGGCTGTTTCATAGGCGGTGGGACACCCTGTATACCTTGTTATACATATAAATAATTCGTTTAATTGAAAAAAATAGATCAAAATGAAGCAAAAAATAACTAAAAAAAATATTTTATTTACAAAAACTGTAAAATAACTGGAAAATAATTTTTCGTTTCAACACCTGTTTTCACCTGATCTTAGCAAATAATAAATAAGAAAAGATTTTAATTTCAAACTAATGAGCAAATTGAAAAAAGGTTTCGATTAAAAACTGAAAAACATAAAAAAAGTAATTAAAAAATGTAATGTGACTATTAAAAATTTAAATAACTCCCGGTTTTATGCATTCTTTGAAATAAAATTATGCGAGTAAAAAAATATGTTTGAAAATAAAATAATCATTTGCTCTAAAAACTGAGAAGGTTAAAAAAAGTAAATAATTGAAAACAAAATTTTTTTAACTCCTAGTTTTCATATTCTTTGAAATTAAATAAGTAATAAAATTGTTTCTGGATCAAAAAAACTAAATAAGTTACAAACAAAAAATAACTAAAAATTGTAAAAAGCCACTGCCTTTGTGTTCTTCACAATTCTATAAATAAAACCATATTTTTCAAAAGTATCCTAGGTCAAAAATTAAACAACTAAATAATCTTTTTTTAATTGATGAATTTAAAAGTTGAATATGTTAAAAAACTAAAAAATTACAAATTTTGAAAACTCCCGGTCTTCGTGTTCTTTACAATTATATAAAAAAACATTGGCGGTGATTCTTCATTTTCCGGCCTATGGTAAAATCTTTAATTGACAATCGTTTTGGTTTCTGAAAAATCGATGACAGAAAAAACGCTTATTTGTCCAAATTTCGGTCTATGGAATTCCATACCCCGGAAAATCTGGTCTAAGGAATTTTTCATACCGTCCATTTATTAACCGCCGCCCATATAGATCAAACCAAATATTCTAAAAATCTTTCAAGTAAATAATTTAAAAAAAAACTAAATAATTTAGAAAAAACTGAAAAAGTTGAAAAATAAGTAAATAAAAAATTTTAAAATTGCTTACGTCTCTTTTCGACAGTCATCGTGCTTTGTAATCAGTTTTTAAATTAATTATAGCTTTAACACATACTTTTTATTGTAGAATTCAGTAGAGGTCATGTAATATCCCATTTTTTCGTATTTAGTTGCAAAATAAACAATAGTTGACATATGGGAAAGAAATCAGTTATGATGGTTCGGATATGTTGAAAGAATGAAAGATGAACGACTAACGAAACAAGTTTGTAAAAGTAAAGTAAATGGCAGTATGCCCAGAAGGAGACCGCGGGAAGAATGGTTAGAATGTGTAAATGAGACCTTAATCCGAAAAGACATAAGAAGCCATAGAAACACGAGAGCTTGCATGAAAAAATGCATGAACGTGAAGGAAGCTAGAGAAGTAAGCCAGGACAGAAAAGTCTGGCGACAAATAGTTTATAAAGAGAGTGTCAGTAGAGTGAATAGCGCCTGAAACAATTAACCTTGGATACTAATGGGCCCGACTGGGGAAACTCACATGACGACCTTGTGAGGCTCTTCACTTGGGGTGATCGCTAGAGAGATTGATCAGCAATCTGGGTCGGAGCAGTGTTTCGGAACGAACGTGTTATTTAAGTAAAGAATACGAGAATTCTAGATCAATCTAAAAAATCTATACCTCCTTCCTCATATTACTCATTTCCTCACCAAGCGAGTCACGCCTACCCCGAAAGGGAAATGGCTTAATGGTAAAATAATAATAATAATAATAGTTTAATTCATTTCAACCAAAAAACTGCTTAAGCTGCCCCTTTCTGACAAACGACTTCAAAAGCTAATTTTTCATGATTCTCGTATGGAGATACTTTAATTTTTGGTTCTTCATATTCTAATTTATTCAATTTTTAAAACTTAAACTTGTACCTGACATTACTGAACATTTTATTGTTGAATTTCAAATATTGAAATTTTAAATGTTTCGATTTCAGTAGAATTCAACTTGGAATGTTAAGTTAAGTTTTAATAATTTTGAAAAAATTGTTGCAAGCCGGGAATTTTCTTCTTAGGTATTATTATAGCAGGTACTGCGAATTCTAAAAAAATTATTGTTTTACAGGGAAAATGATCGAATGTTAATCTTTAAAGTCGTCCACCCATATGAACCAGGAAACTGCAACCGCTGTGGAATTACTTGTCGTACCGTCAATTCAAAAAATTCTAATTGTGCTAGATGCGAAGCGGATCTCCTAAGCAAGGATGTTGTATTATTTCCAAAACAAAACGAGAACCGATCTCGAAGCTTCTTTTCCGTGAATTGTTGCCAAGTATGTCATTCTATCCTTGATCTTCATTCCAATTGTAAGTATGTGCCTTGCAAAAAATGCAATATGATTGTATACTGCGACAAAGATCACCAAAGGGAACATTGGCCTCTCCACAAGGATTTATGTAAAGTAATTTGCAATATGCTAGATGACTCCGGTTCTTCTAATCTTTTCGAAGACGCCGACAAGTCAAATAACGAAACCTGGCTTCAAGCCAAGATCAGTTTTCTTTTAGAAGCACAAACGAAACTCGGCAGAAAACTGGTGGACTATGAAAAGGAGATGTTCCTCTTTCCTAAAGCCTGTTTTATTTGTCACAAAAGCGATGCAATTTCTTTGAAAACCTGCAAATGTGCACTTAGCTTCTGCAATGACCACTGGGATTTTCTCGAACATCAAAAACATTGTGCACGACTCTATACCACACTCCAGTGTAGTATTCAGTTTCTGGATGTGAGACGATCACCATCGCCAATTGCGGCTGCGGAAATTAAGCTCGCTTCTACGAGAAAAGAGACATTCAAAACGATATCAGTAATAAATGAGGGTGAGAATTTTCCAGAATCGATGAATACATTCACAGAGACTTGTATTAAACTCAGCAATAAAAAAGTAGGTGAGGAAATTCATCCGGAGAACATACCTGTAAGGGAACTGCTCTACGCTGAAATTTTCTCACGGCCTCTGATTTTGCTCAATGCTTTGAAAATGTGCAACTGGTCCTTCAAGTCGATGGTGATTCATGTGATCGGAGCAACTGATGACGAAAAATCGGAAGGCGGATACTGGGAGATATTGCTGCATTTTATCCCGCTTTTGTTGAATTTGCAGGTTATTTTCGTGGGTCCAGAAGTTTCCGAATTACAATTAATGGAAATTGATATTTGCGAAGCTTGTTTAAAGAGAGGAAAGAAGTTAGAAGTAGGCGGTTTTACTGGGAAATATAATGAGTATTTTGATCATGAATCTTTTACAGTCCCGAACTTCGTAATTGGGTTTAATCTCCACATTCATGAGAGCGATTATGGAATAATGGAAGATACGTGGAGGGATACGATTCTGACATTAACAAAATTTTCGGCGCCTTTTGTGATGACAGCGAAAACTTATCATAAGGCTCTGACGGATTGCAAAAAGTTGGAGACATATTTGGGGCATTCTGTTGATTTTAATTGCTTGAAATTAAATGAATATAGGGCAGTGATTTCTAGCAGGGATTTTGAAACGGAGAAATATGAGGTTTCAAATCAATTTGTTGCTATGTTTTTTACATTGTTCCAACAATCGAGTCCCGTAAGAAGTGAAAATTTAAAATTGGATTTTGAACGAAACACTGAAAATCCAGAGTTGGAATTGGTACCGAAAATGGAGAATTTGGGAACGAAAGCACAAATAAAAGAAAATTCGGAACCGCAATCAAGCAACGAAAATTCAGAACCGGAAAAGGAAGATGGTGTTGAAAGTTCATGATCGAGATCGAACGAGAATTCGAAAATCAACAGAGAGTAAAATGATTTAAACTATTCTAAATTCAATTACTGTTTTTGATAATCGTATATTTTTATATTCTTTTAAATGTTCAATGTTAAATTTTAACTTGTCTAAAAAGTTTGTAAGTTTTTCACTATAATTTGCATTTTGTTTTTTGGACAAAACAATTTTATTTTATAATAATAAAGTAATACTAGAAAAATTGGGTTGAATTGTCTTTTTTCTTAATTTAGTAGTCTAAGGATGTACACTAGTTATCTCAAATTCAAAAATGATCACTTTTAAAATCGAGAAAAATATTCGTATTACTATATATACTAATTTAGGAAAACATTGAAGGCAACTGTTAGGAGATCGAATCTACTAAAGAAAACCGATCATAAGAAATCTTTAGTGGAGGGGGAAACGACGGTAGGCACACAAAGGAATGCGCCAAAGGTTTAATAAGTAATTCAGTATATTCAAATCAAGTATTACAATAAGCTCGAAAGCTCGCACACTAGTTACGTTCTTGTATCTCTCATAGATCTTATGTACAGTTTTCCCGCACAAAGGATATCGCCAGCATTCATTCGATTACGCGCTCGATTAAACTCTCTCGTTACGCTCATTTCGCACACTGCTCTCCATTTCACGTACGTCTCTAACGTTCGCCCTTCAGCGCCATCTGTAGGGTTGCCGCGCATAACTAATAATATTCAAAACTCTTAACATTTGGCCATCCTCGCAGTAAACTCGTCCTCGAGTTAATATTACAAATTTTAATCCTACACGCTAAATTAACGCTCGCTAAGAATACCTTCGGGCTCTGGATAACGTTTCGGAGGACGCCTATTTCGCCTAAGTCGCCCTTTGACATATTCGTTGTCTGATGATTCAACTGATACATCTCGTTCTGAATCGGAATCGCGATTATCTTTTGAATTCGAATCTATTTTCTGCTCTGCTGCCTTCTCATGAGCGATGAAAACGTATATACGCCCCTTTCGATCTACACTAAGGGCAGCTACTACGTAAGTGTTTCCTGGATAGATTTCGGTGACTAGCAGCAGACCTCGAAATTTTCGTTGTAATTTTTGGGACTCTCCTGTCGGTTCAAGAACATCCTTCATGAAGACAATGTCGCCCACTACATATTTGATCAGAGTGGCTCTTTTTTTTATCGTATCTTAATTTATATTTTTCTTGTTCTTTCAATATTCCCCGCCGTGCTTCTGCTTGTAGTTCTGGAGGCTTTGTATATCGCTTTTCGTACTTCTCCTTCATCGAGGCGGTTGTAACAAAGTTACAAGCACCCCACAAACGTACGACCCTATGGGCCTAGGACCAGGAGTGGGGAGAGTATCACTTCCTGGTTCTAATACCCAAATCCTGACCCTGGAGCATCAGTCTTGTGCTCCCCGCACTTCACCTTAGTTTTGTGCTGCCTGCCTCAATTCCCGGTCGATATATTCAACACAGTGATTTCCACAACGACGCCACGATCACCACCTCCCCGGAGTTATCGGCGACCATCCTGACGCCATCGCTTTTCACCACCTGCTCTCGGACTTTATCGTCGACGAGATTTTACCATCGCTTTTGGGCCAGCAGGACCCAACCACCCTGTAAGTCGGATAATAAATCCATTTTTATAGAAATTCTGCTTTCCCTAATTGACTTCACCTGCTTCTCGACGCTCCAAATCCTTCCCTTCCTTTAATTTGCGAGATCCCTCACAAATTTGACGCCCTCCTTTAAAAAAAACCCACAATTCCCACCAAAAATCCCCTCCAAGTCGGGAAGAAGTCATAAAATGATGAAAGTAACAAATTGAAATTGACTACATGTATGCAATGAATTTGAATGAAGATTTGAATTTGAAACAAGATTTTTTATTGGTGATGGAATGTTTGCATTTTGAAGGTTGTTTTATGAAAATATTATTGAAAATGTTTAGAAAAAGTGCGGGTAGAATTGTATGTATTTAGTCGAAAAAGTGCGGGTAGATATATTTCGTTAAAAGACAGTTGGTATATTTCGCGTGCTCGCAAGCTCTGCCACCTTTAATAAAACAAAAAATTACCCTGAAAAATAAACGCCTTATCTGTATTCCTTGTAGCAGGATTGGATAAGTGAGGGGTCTAAAAACAAAAACTAAACTAAAAATAACAATTTCATAGATAGATAAAAACGGAAATGAAAGTAGGAAAAATAAAAGCATAAGAACAAAAATTACTAGTAGGAAAAAACTAGAAAAAATTTGAAAAAAGTGCGAAAGTTAGAAGCCAAGCGGCGTCAATAACAGAATTTGGCGCGCTAAATCACCGTTCGAGTGACGTAAGCCAAACAACCCCAAGCATTCCCGCCCTCAGTGGATACTTCCGCTACGTGGTCAGGCCACGCACAACCCCGCAGTAGTAAAAACCGAGACGCTCACCTGAGTGAACGTGCCGGTTTTTAATCAGCCATAGAAACCCCTGAGCTAGGCCGAATAGATTAGAAATAAAAAGTCGAATGCAATTGAGATCGGGAAAAATAAAAATTATTCCGAAAATGGCAAATCCGGTAGAAAATGTAAGGGATAATAGGGAAAATGAGATAATCCCAGAAATTATAATCGAAGAAAGTAATGCACAAGCAAGTGCAAATAATTTAGAAAATGAAAACATTAAGAGTCAATCGGTCGAAAACAAAGGTAGAACGGAAAATTCAGCAAGAAACCTAAATTTCGAATCAGTAACGGTTAGAAGAAAATTAGATTGGGGAACGGTACAACCAAATCAAAACACAGGTGCAATCCCATGAACGAAAAGACAAACACAAACGCATACAGAAAGTACGCCAAACCCACACCGACATAACAGTGGT
>CAKNYM010050962.1:4187-21184 GCA_932195095.1 Andricus curvator
AGAATGCACAAAGATTTCAATAATTTCCCACGGATTTCACAAAGATTACAAATATTTCGCAAAGATTTTATATAGATTTCAAAGATTTCACAAATATTTCAATGGTTTCCCGAAGATTTCAAATATTTCAGAAAGATTACAATGATTTCCCAAATATTTCAAAGATTTGACAAAAATTTCACAAAGATTTCGGATAGATTAAAAAGATTTCACAAATACTTCAATTATTATTTCACAAAGATTTCAGGTGGATTTTTGAAAAAATTCAAACGATCCGATGAATTTATTCATTCGATTCCAGAGGGGAGCAAATCAATATCCCCCACCCCTGGTCGATTTCTCGGGGGATTTTCAAAAATAATTTTGGAGATCAAAAAAGTCTTCCCAAAATTTTGTGGATTTCAATCAATCATTTTTTAAGAGATAATTCCTCTTTAATTCACCCATGTCTTCGGAAGAGTTCTTAAAACTTGTGTGAACTAAGAATGAAAGAATTTCTTCCCACAAATGAAATAATTTAATAAAAAAAAAAAAATAAAAAATTTCCTATCATGGAATAAATTTTACAATATGGTAAAAAATATTTCTGTAAATTCATGCACCACTTTATTGGGCAAGAAGTTTGAAATCCGACGTCACATCAAGATTTCAAATCAAGCGTTAATAAAGAGGATATTGTGTAAGTAATCTAAGAAAGCAAATTTCTTTTCATTTTTTTTTTCTATAAAACTTGAGTGATCCTAGAACAGTCCCTCTTGGTATCGGTTTCTATTGTCTTCCTGTTTTCTTCTGCCATGTTCTTCAGATCTTTGAGCAAGCCGCTGGAAAATTTTTGGGCTACCTTCTGTTAAATTAGGCGAAAGATTCCTCACCGCAGAAAAGTTCGAACAGAGAAGAAAGATTTAAAATCAACAAATCAAAATTTTCCAACTGTTTAGGGTCACTCTACTAGTCAAAAATCAATATTTTTGAATATTTTAAATTTTTAAGTTGTGAAAAAATTGTCTCAAGCTCCGCTGGGATCCGAACCCAGGTCATTCAGATTGCCGGTCTGATGCTCTTACTCACTAAGCTATCAAAAGATAAGATTAATTTCTTCACAACCCCTAAAAGTTGAATTAGGACGTAATTCCTTATACTTGTAAGATTAATTTTTCAAACATTCGAATGTCTTATATTTTTTGATATTATGGTGTTGATCAGATAAATGTATTGAATAAATAGATGTTATGTGTTGTTTGTTCACTGGTCAATCAACATTTTTTTAATATTGATTTTTTACTTCCAAATTGTGAAAAAAATGCTCTCAAGCGCCGCTGGGATCCGAACCCAGGTCTTTCAGATTGCCGGTCTGATGTTCTTACCCACTAATGATTAAGCTACGGAGAGACGAGATTAATTTTTTCACAACCCCTACAAGTTATATATTTTTTGATGTTATGGTTGTCGAACAGATAAATTTATTAAACAAATAGATGTTAAGTGTTGTGAAGAAATTAGTCTCTCCGTAGCTTAGTGTGTAAGAGCATCAGACCGGCAATCTGAAAGACCTGGGTTCGGATCCCAGCAGAGGTTGAGGCCATTTTTTCACAACTTAAAAATTAAAAATCAATATTCAAAAATATTTATTTTTGATCAGTAGACAAAAAAACTCAACATCTATTTATTAATTTTTTTGAAAATTCGTTTTTGTTTTCGTTTAATTCAACTAATTCAAAATTCGTCTTTTGGTAGGAAATTCATATTTTTGATTAAAAATTCCAATATTTGATTGAAAATGAAAGTATGTTCATGAAAATTTAACTATTTCAAAGCAAATTTAACTATTTCACAGAAAATTGACCTTTTGGTTGAAAATTCAAATATTTGTTTAAAAATAAAACTATCTTCATAAAAATTAAACTATTTGAAATCAAATTTAATTATTTAAGAAAAAAAAGCTCTTTGCTTGAAAATTCAAATATTTGTTCAAAAATGAAACTATTTTCATAAAAATTTTAATATTTGAAAGCAAATTCAATTATTTCATAGAAAATTAGCTTTTTGGTTGAAAATTGAGATGTTAGTGTAAAAAGGAAACTATTTTAATAAAAAATTTGACCATTTTTATGAAAACGTAACTATTTCAGAGAAAATTTAACTATTTAATAGAAAAAAAGCTTTTTGTTTGAAAATTCAAATATTTGTTTGAAAATGAAATTATTTTCATAAAAATTAAACTATTTAAAAGCAAATTTAACTATTTGATAGAAAATTAGCTTTTTGGTTAAAATTCAAATATTTGTTTAAAAATAACACTATTTTCATAAAAATTGAACTATTTGTAATCAAATTGAATTATTTCATAGAAAATTAGCTTTTTGCTTGAAAATTCAAATATTCGTTCAAAAAAGAAACTATTTTCATAAAAATTTTGGTATTTGGAAGCAAATTTAACTATTTCATAGAAAATAAGCTTTTTGCTTGAAAATTCAAATATTTGTTTAAAAATAAAACTATTTTCATAAAAATTAAACTATTTGAAATCAGATTTAACTATTTCATAGAAAATTAGCTTCTGGCTTGAAAATTCAAATATTTGTTCAAAAATGAAACTATTTTTAAACAAATTTTAGTATTCAAAAGAAAATTCAAATATTTCATAGAAAATTAGCTTTTTGGTTGAAAATTTAGATATTTGTGTAAAAACGAAACTATTTCAATAAAAAATTTGACTATTTTTATGAAAACTATTTAAAAGAAAATTTAACTATTTGATAAAAAATAAGCTTTTTGGTTGAAAATTCAAATATTTGTTTAAAAATGAAACTATTTTCATAAAAATTAAACTATTTGAAATCAAATTGAACTATTTCATAGAAAATTAGCTCTTTGCCTGAAAATTCGAATTTTTGTTCAAAAATGAAACTATTTTCATAAAAATTTTAATATTTAAAAGCAAATTTAACTATTTCATAGAAAATTAGCTTTTTGGTTAAACATTCAATTATTTGCTTAAAAATAAAACTATTTTCATAAAAATTAAACTATTTGAAATAAAATTTAACTATTTCACAGAAAATTAGCTTTTTGCTTGAAAATTCAAATATTTGTTCAAAAATGAAACTATTTTAATGAAAAATTTCAGTATTTGAAATCAAATTTAAGTATATTTAAAAAAAGAAGCTTTTTGTTTGAAAATTCAAATATTTGTTCAAAAATCAAACTATTTTCATAAAAATTTTAATATTTGAAAGCAAATTCAATTATTTCATACATAATTAGCTTTTTGGTTGAAAATTTAGATATTTGTGTAGAAAAGAAACTATTTTAATAACAGATTGGACTCTTTTTATAATAATGTAACTATTTGAAAGCAAATTTAACTATTTCATAGGAAATAAGCTTTTTAGGTGAAAATTTAAATATTTGTTTAAAAATAAAACTATTTTCATACAAATTAAACCATTTGAAATCAAATTTAACTATTTCATAGAAAATTAGCTTTTTGCTTGAAAATTCAAATATTTGTTCAAAAATGAAACTATTTTAATGAAAAATTTGACTGTTTTTTCAAAAATGTAACTACTTGAAAGCAAATTTAACTATTTCATAGAAAATTAGCTCTTTGGTTGAAAATTCAAATATTTGTTTAAAAGTAAAACTAGTTTCTTAAAAATTGAACTATTTGAAATCAAATTTAACTATTTCATAGAAAATTATCTTTTTGGTTGAAAATTCAAATACTTTTTTAAAAACGAAACTATTTTCATATAAATTCAACTATTTGAAAATAAACTTAACTATTTCGTAGAAAATTAGCTTTTTGGTTGAAAATTCAAATATTTTGTTAAAAATGAAACTATTTTCAGAAAAATTTAACTATTTTCATACAAATTTAACTATATGAAACCAAGTTCAACTATTTTATAAAAATTAGCTTTTTTGTTGAAAAATTATATTTTCGGGTTGAAAATTCATCTGTTGGGTTGAAAAATGAATCTTGTTTGTTGAAAATTCATCTTTTCAGTTGAGAATTCAACTATTTTGTTGAATATTAACTTTGTTTTCATTTAATTCAACTAATCGAAAATTAATCTTTTACTACAAAAGTTATCTTTCAACTCTCGTTTAAAAAATTCGTCCTTTTCGTCTAAAAATCAAAATGTTTTTTGTTGAATTTTAATATTTTTTGTTGAAAGATTCGATTATTTTGATGAAAATCAACTTTTTTGATAGAAATTTATATTTTTGGTTGAAAATTAAAATATTTAGTTATAAATGAAACTATTTTCATAAAAATTCAAGTATTTAAAAGAAAATTGAACTATTTTGTATAAAATTAGCTTTTTTGTTGAAACATTATATTTTCGGGTTGAAAATTTAACTGTTTTGTAAATAATTCGCCTTTTTTTCTTTAACATTCAACAACTTTTTTGAAAATTGATGTATTTTGTGAAGATGAAAACTTCATTGTTTTATTTAAAAATTGAACTTTTCTGTTGAAAATTCATCTTTTTGCGAGAAAATTCGACTATTTCGTTAAGAACTCGTTTTCTTCTCTAATTCAAAATTCGTATTTTATTAGTAGAAAATTGATCTTTTATGATAGAAAAATTTTCTGTTTTTGTTGAAAATAAACTGTTTTTGTTGAAAATTCAATTTTTGTGTTAAAAATTCATCTTTTCGGGTTAAAAACTTAAGTCTTTTTGTAGATAAATAATTGGCATTTTTCTCTGGAAAATTCAACAACTTTCTTGAAAATTCATGTATTTTGTTGAAAATCCATCGTTTTTTGTAGAAATTTTTTTTCTCATTTTTGTAAAAACTGAAAACTGATCTCTTTCGTAGAAAATCTTGAAATCCCTGAAATACAAAGTGTTTCGTATTCAATGTTATATGATATTAACATTAATTTTACTTATAAAGATTTTATTTTTCTATTATTCCCCTATTTTTTTTAAAATCACCCTATTTTCCCTGTTTTTGGAGAATTTTGGGCTACGTTAATTTTTTTTGAGGGGGGGGGGAATACTAAAATGCGGATTTCAACGGTGGGTGGGTAAAAATAGCCCAAAATTGTTACCTTACTTTATGGACGACCCCCAAGCCGAGCAAGCGTGACAGGTCTCTGGGATTTAAGGTGCTCCAAAGGAGTCGGTTTTTAGAATAATACAAAATACGGCTACCAGGATGAATTATTTGATGTAATATTCTTACCACATAATCTGAAGGCTTATACATGTGTACGACTAGAGCCCTTTTTTCGAAAAATGGTCCTGTTCTCATTTTTTTTTGGTTTTTTGTTCATTGAAACGCTCTTTTCCACTGGCGGGTTGTCCATTTCCAGGCGCAGGAAATTAAGCATATTTTCAATTAACAAAAAAAAACAACAGGACCATTTTTCGAAAAAAGAGCTCTAGTGATGCACATGTATGAGCCTTGAGATTGTGTGGTGAAAATATTACATCAAACAATTCATCCTTGTAGCCGTATTTTGTATTATTCTATAAACCGACTCGTTTGAAGCGCCTTAATATTTCAATATAGCGGCCAGAGCAGAAATTCTAATTTGCATGGACTAGTCAGCAGTTTTCAAAAAATGTAAAATCTCATCGAAAAATTTTCCAAACGTCTTCATTTTGATATAATCACTTTATCTGGACAGATGGATAGAGAACTGATCCCACGCTTTCTTTAAGATCGTATGACATCCTTTATTAGGAGCATTTTGATTCAGTATCACGCTCTCAGTCCTTTCACATGATACATGTTTAACATATGAAGAAGTCTCGAACGGATGAATGGGGGCGCAAAGCTTTTGTAAGAAATATTTTCTTTTTTCTTCTTCTTTTGCTCAGGAGGCGACAGGTTTGCACCGCCCGACGCGACGCGACGCGAAAGTGGCATACATGAATGTTTATTGGGTTCCTTCCTTGTAGTCCTATCGCAGAGATTTCAGAGTGGTAAATGAAGAATAAGGTTTCCGTTCTTCCACCTTGAACCTTTGAGTACCTTTTCACCTTTATTTTTTTTTTCAATCGGGATTGAATTGATATTGTGAATTATTATTGTTATTTTTTTTAAATTAAGATTGAAAAGAAATCCATTTTATCATGGATAATTTTTGCAAAATAAGCAAGAAAAAGATTCATAATTAAAAATATAAAATTCTAAACAACCTCACTTTTCGGCTCATTAGAGACAAGAATAACACTTTTTCCTTTCTCCGTCATTTTTATACTACGAGGGGACCAACATTAGGGTGGTCCAAAAAACGCTTTTCGAGCTACAGGGCAAGTCCCCACCCCCAAAAAAAGTTTCCATTTCCGGAGAAAAAAATCCCTAATTTTTTTTCGAAATTCGAATATTAACACGTGCCACCGGGCGCTTCAAAATCCCATTGAATTAACATGGGGAAATTTTGGATTTTCGAAAAATTGAACTCATACTTCAGGGTTTGATCGAAACGTGCCAAACTTTTCAGGGATTGAAGAGGAGTACCTTTGAAATAAAAGCATACTAATAACTTTTATTTTTACCCCCCCCCCCCACAGCGCCCTAAATATGACCAAAAAATCAAAAAACTACATTTTTACGTATTCTTGTTACTTTTTAGCAATTTCCGTTGTCTTGTTCATACAAATAATTACTAATGGACAATTTGAATATTTTCCATGACTTTTTAAACAATTTTTAATTGTTTAAAAAAATGTAACTTTACTTATTGTTTATTCTCAAAATTTCTAAAAATTGACCCAGAGATGTCCACTTTTTTCTCAAATTGGTATCCTATGCTACTTTTTGTTGGATAATTGTATAATTATGATACATATCTTCTAATGTTTATTAAATTTCTATTTGTTTAAACAATTTTGATTTGCTTAAGCAGTTTTTTTTCGATAACTTAAAAAAAATAAAATACATATAATTATTTTTCTGACTGTATAGTGTATAGAAAGAATATATTAACCATTTTTCAATTGTTCAAACAAATATAATTTGTTTAAACAATTATTTTTCCAAAAATATTTTTTAAATCGTATTTTCTGAATTAAACATAATATTGAATGATTTCGAGGAGTAGTAAATTCTGTAAAAAACGTCGTGTCATTGTTTAAACGATTTTTATTCGTTCAAGCAGTTTTCTATTAAAAATGTGGATCAATAATATAAAATATTAAACATGGAATTATTTTCGTAAATATATTTTAATATATATTTTTTTTATAATGAAATATAATCTAAATCCATTTCATATGCAGTCTAATTACAACTTGAATCATAATTTGCATTAGTGAATGTGCTTTTTATAATATAATTATGATGAAGATTGTAAAAATATGAAGAAAGCAATAATAAATACACTTTTATAATTTAAAGTTTATTATGACTTTCATGATTTATTTAATAATGCGCCAAACAAGATGTGAACCATCCATACTCAATTTGAAGGAAATTTGAAGAAAAAAAACAATAATTAATTGTATAAACAATAACATAAAGTTTTTAGCAGAATTGATTACTCCTCGCAATCATTCAATGTTATGTTTAATTCAGAAAATACGATTTAAAATATTTTTGGAGAAATTATTGTTTAAACAAATTATATTTGTTTAAACAATTAAAAAATTGTTAATATATTCTTTCTGTACACTATACAGTCAGAAAAATAATGATATGGATTTTATTTTATTTAATTTTTTTTAAGATATCGAAAAAAACTGCTTGAGCAAATAAAAATTGTTTAAACAAATATAAATTTGTTGTAGATTGAAACAAATGTATTGAAATTATATAATTATTCAACAAAAAGTAGCATAGGATACCAATTTGAGAAAAAAGTGGACATCTCGGTCAATTCTAGAAATTTTGAGAATAAACAATAAGTAATTGTTTAAATAATTACATAATGTTTTTTAAAAAAATTACTATTCCAAACAATGACAAACTATTACATTTCAATCAGAAAATACGATCATTTTTTACATTTTTTGGAAGAAATAATTGTTTAAATAAGTTACATTTGTTTAAACAATTAAACATTGTTTAAAAAGTCATGGAAAATATTCAAATGGTCCATTAGTAATTATTCCTATGAACAAGACGACGGAAATTGCTAAAAAGTAACAAGAATACGTAAAAATATAGTTTTTTGATTTTTGGGTCATATTTCGGGCGCTGTGGGGGGAGGGGGTTAAGGGTGGGTTAAAAATAAAATAGGTACTCCTCTTCAATCCCTAAAAAGTTTGGCACGTTCCGATGAAACGCTGAAGTATGAGTTCAATTTTTCGAAAATCCAAAATTTCCCCATGTTAATTATATGGGATTTTGAAGTGCCTGGTGGCACGTGTTAATATTCGAAATTCGAAAAAAAAATTCAGAAATGTTTTTTTCTCTGGAAATGGAAACTTTTTTTTTGGGGGGGGGGGGACTTGCCCTCTAGGGTGAAAAAAATTTTGCAATGCATTTTTGTACCACCATAACCAACATGATTCGAGGCCAATTTAGACCTCCTCATCATGCTAAAGAATTTTAATATCATTCCAATTGAAGTCATGACCATGTGTAACTCTATGCTTTGAAAGGACCGAGTGATATTTAGGACTTCTGTGGAAATTATTTTCATTTTCATTTTTGCTAAGTCTAAGTGCCCTTTGTGTCTACCCCATATAAACTGCATTGCAATCTTCACAATTAATTTTGCAAATTACCCATTTTTTGTCTAGTGTTTCATATCTATCTTTTCCCAATTTTATAATCACATTGCTCTTAAAAGGAACTCTATAAATAGTATGTAAACTTAATTTTCCCGACATTGATTTCAAAATCTTCGAAATTTTACCAAAATATGGAAGAACAACAGTATTAAATGTATTAAAATCTACTCTGTTTATTTTATTTTGACCATTGTTTCTGTTTTTAATATAATTTATTCTGTCATGCGCATGTTTTTCAATGAACTCAAAAGAGTAATGGTAAAGAAAAAGAATTTGTTTACATAGTTCAATATTTTTTTCATGGAAAACGGGATGTGATAATTTAAGGGCTCCATCATTCAAATTCTTAATGATTCCTATCTTATTTTAAAAATAGTGATTTGAGAGAAAACCAAGTGTTCTTCCTGAACAAATCTTATTCCTATGCCAGTCAGTAATAATATGTCTTTCATCGGTTTTAATTAAAGTCAAATCAAGACAATTTAATTTTCCTTCAGTTTCAATTTCAACAGTAAATTGTAATCATGGTGTATACTATTAAAAGCATTAAAAAGAGTGTCAACATTATTTTTATGTAGGGGAATCCACCCTACAGTAGATAGTAAAAAATTCAACAGCATTTAACTGAATCAGTTTCCACCTTTGTCCTTTGTCCACCTTTGTCCATCAATAGATAATCGTTTCTGGTATTGCCCCTGGGCAAGTCAGAATACTCAATTCTGAATAATTATAATTTATCATTAGTATACTTACAATTAAGATCAATTTATTGAGTAAATAATAGTTGAAACTATGATTATTTTACAAAAAACGCAAAACTTTAAATTATTGACATTTTTTTTATCTCTGATATTGTGTAAGATTGGTATGATTGGTACGAGATGTTTAATCTTCATACCATTTAACCTGACTTGCGATGACAGAAATAATTTAATAACTAATAATTTACAGTATTTTCTTAGTTTATTATTGACAATAATTTGAATTTAAAAACTTCACGAATCAAAATAAACAAACAAACACAACCTTTAACTTAAAACAACTGCGAGACAGTCGCAGAGCTGCCAATTTTGACAGAGACATTTTTTGTAATTTTCCGATTATCTACTGTTGGTTATTCTAATATATAAAAATGTCATAAAAATGTTTTATTAAGTTCAAAAGTATGAATGAAGAATAGGTGAAATTTTTTTTCAGTCTAAAAATCTATTTTTTGCTCTCACGCATTAATTAATTTCAAAATTTCAATGAAACTTCGTCAGAAGATATAGTATCCTTGCCAAAACGTTATACTAACAAAAGTAATGAACATTTGTTGTAAGTTTTCCAATTAATTAAGATTATCTACTGTAAATCATTATCTACTGTAGGGTGGCTTCCCCTACACTAAGTACTGATTCATCGACATATTTTGCATAAAAATCAATATTAAAATCAATTTTTTGGAAAAATTCATTCTCTAAATCCTCCATAACAATTTCAGCTACAATAGGAGACAAAACTGATCCTATTGGAGTTCCAAACTTTTGTTAATAAAAATTATTATTAAATTTGAAATATACTGAATAAAAAACATATTTTATAGCATCAAGAAATTGTTTTTTCGGGATTTTGTTATCAATTTTAATCAAATCCCAACGTTTTTGTATGGCAATTTCAACTCTTCCGTAAGGGATATTTGAAAACATAGCTATTACATCAAAATATGTGATCTAAAGGTATTATTACATTGTCAATTAGTTTTAAGAAAGCATGACTTTTTTTAATTGATGTTTTTGAGATATCTATTGATTTTTTAATAATTTGACTCAATAATTCTTCCAATTTTCTAGTTGGAGAACCTATTGTTGAAATAACTGGTCGTAGAGGGTAATCAGCTTTGGGAGCTTGAACAGGCCATAGGCTAAGGAGAGATTAGTACTCGTATCAATATCACATCTTTCAAAATTATTACCTAAGTATTTATTAGTTCTCATTCTGTCTAAAATTGTAAAAGTCCCTTTTTGAAGCATTTTGGTGGGATTATTAGGAATCGAAAACTATCTTCATCATTAAAGATATGCAACATTTTTTGAATATAAACATCCCTATGAATCGCTACTGTAATACTTCCTTTGTCTGATTTTGTGACCATTAATTCTGGATGATTTTAGAAAGAAAATTTTTGCTTTGATTAAACTCTCATTCAATTCCTTTTGTAACCAAGTTTTTGGATTATCATTGTTCGAAAAATCACTAGATAAACCCATAAACTGTGGTCTAAATTCATCAATTTTATTCTGAGGTATTTTTTTAAATATTGAATTCAATGTCTTGAATTATTTCAAGTAATTGAATATAGTTTTTTCCCCAAATTTGTTGCTAAAACCATCACCTAATCTCAAAATGTAAATAAACTCTGTGTGGAATAATTACATTAGAAATATTCAAAACCCAGGGGTCTGGTTGATCTTGAAAAACAACTGAGTGAATATTTAAATCCAATTTTTGTACATCTCCTTGCTCTTTAAGAATGTTTAAGAATTTGCGATCATGTTTTATATTATCTTTAAGGGCATTTTTATTCAGTTTTGTTTCCCTTTCGAAACATTCCTTGATAATAAAAAAGGGAACTTGTTGATTTAATTTCTGAATAATTTGTTTTATCTTGACATTCAAAGAACGTATCTGAGAATGGCATTCCTTAACATTCAAATTTAAGAGAGATTTTTAAAATTTTGCAGTATTTATATCTAATTTTTCTTTATTTCTTTTGTTTTTGAAATTAAAGCTAACCTTTTTACTGATGTCAAAAATGTTGTGAGGAAAAACTACATGAATTTTGCATTTGATCAAAAAGTCTTGTTGTAAAATTGTTGATCTTAATTTTTATAATTAAGTAAAACTGTTTGATATTTTTCACAGCTCCTCTTAACACATCAATCCCATTACCCCAATTTTCGTCTATTTCAATCAAATCCATTTTTCTAACAAGAAACAATCAATTTCACAAATTAAAAAAAAATATAATCCTCTCTTATTTTTTAGAAAAAGTTTAACTCCCCGTATTTGTTGTAAATACAGCTAAAAAGTGTGGTTTATTCTGTTAAAGGGCAATATAATTTTTGATAAAGGTACTACTTAATGATAATTGAAGATATAAAATTACTCCCAATCAAAAACGAAAATTATATGGGACTTAAACAAAAGAAACTATGCTCGTGCATAGTGCGGAATTGATGTTGCTGAAAATAATAATTCAAGATATCAAATTAATCTCAATTAAAAACAAAAATTAGAGTTTCCTTGAACGAAAGAAACTGCACGTAAATAATTATTCAAAATATCAATTTAATCCGAATTGAAAACAAAAATTATATTGTCATTGAACAAACAAAAATAGACGCGCGCTTAATGCGGAATTAATGTTGCTGAAAATGATAATTCAATGTACCAATTTATTCCCAATTAAAAATAAAAATTATATTTCCCTGTAATAATATATATATATATATATATATATATATATATATATATATATATATAAATGAATATAATATATAATAAATATATATAAATAAATATTAAAAACTAAACAATTTTAAACTGAAATATTTGAAATAGAAAGCCTTGAATCGTTAACATTTCAGAGCGTTAAATTTAAACTTTGAACACTTTTCACAAGTTTTGAGAAGATCCAAACTTAATTTAAAACTGGAAACCATTTCGAAGAATAAAAAACTAAATTTAGATTTTTGAAGACTTCCAAATAAAGTTTTAAAGCTTTTTAAGGATCTTTAAAGGTTTTAAGAAAATAAAAAAATTCCTAAGTTTGCTGGGAAAATTCAAAATGATTTCTTATTTTGAAAAATTAGTTCAAGGGAATATTTAAAAAGATATCAAAACAACTGATTAATAATTATGACAATTGAGCAATTATTAATTTGGAAAATAATCGAATAAGTTTAAAATATAATAAATTTGGAAGTTTTGATCAGATAAAAAATAATTTGAAACGTGGAAAGATTTCAAAACATTTGAAGAACAATGTAGATTTTTGAAGATTTCGAACACAAAATGTATGAGTTTTTTGAGCATTTTGAAAGGTTAGGTAGATTTTCGAAAACTCGTAGCAAAAATTTGAGTTCCAAGATAATAAAATTATTATTTCATTCCTGCACATTTTTTAAATGAATTTCTTTTAAACACATATATAAGAGAATATTTAAAAACATTTCAAAACAAATTTGGATGTATAAATAAATTTTAAAATAATATTTAATGAGATTTACAAAAGTTTAAAAAAAGAATCTGAAAAATTTTAAGGTAATCTTTTTACTTTTGCAGGATTTTCGAAAAATTATAGGAAAAATTTAAAATGATTTTTTTGAAACAAATTTTTAATAGAATATTTTAAAAGATTTCAAAACAAATTTTAATGTATGAATTAATGTTTCTAGCTTGAAATTGCCTAAAATAATATAATTTTGAAGATTTCTAAGTTTTTTTATTCATTCTTCAATTCATAGCATTGCAAAGGATAGCATGGATTTATATTTATTAAATATTTTGACTGTATAATGCATAAAAATTAAAATTCTGCAGTTCAACGGCTTTTAATTAGAAAAATTGTAATTAGAAAGTTTTAAAAGCTTTCATTTTATACGCGAAAATTATTGAGCGTTTGAATCAAAATTTTTTCAAGCTTTCATTTTGAAAGTTTGAAATTCAAAAGTATTGCACTATTTATTATTATTATTATTATACCATTAAGCCATTTCCCTTTCGGGGTAGGCGTGACTTGCTCGGTTGGAGAATAGTAGTGTGCATGTGGGTATATAGGTATAAGGTAGGTAGGAATATAGGTATGAGGTGGATAGGCATATAAGTGTTAGGTATATATATTTTAGATTGATCTGGAATTCTCGTGTTATTTATTTAAATGACACGTTTACTCCGCAACACTGCTCCGACCCAGGTTGCTGATCAATCTCTCTAGCGATCACCCCAAGTGAAGAGCCTCACAAAATTGTTATGTATGGTTCTCCACTTGGGCCCATCAGTATCCAAGATCTTTGTTTCAGGCGTCATTCATTCTACTGTGACTCTGTTTACAAACTATTTGTCGCCACACTTTTCTGTCCTGGCATACTACTCTAGCTTCCTTCACGTCCATGCATTTTTTCATGCAAGCTCTTGTGTTCCTATGGCTTCTTATGTCTCTACGGATTAATGTCTCATTTACAGATTCTAACCATTCTTTCGGCGGGTCTACCTCTGGCCATTCTGCTATTTACTTTACCTTTATACACTTGTTTGGTCAGTCGTTCATCTTTCATTCTTTCAAGATGTCCGAACCATCTTAACTGATTTCTTTCCCATGTGTCAACTATTGTCTCTTTTGCACCACATTCTTTGAGGATGGTCTCGTTTCGGACTTTGTCCATCAGTGTTTTCCCGCATATTATGCGCAGAGGTTTCATGCCGATCGCGTTAATTTTACTCCTGTCCTTTTCTTGACAGGTCCATGTCTCGCTACCGTATAGTACAGTCGGTACGAATATAGAATTGTGTATGGCCATTTTAGCTTTTTTTGATATGTTTTTATTTGTTAGGATGGACCCTGCTCTACCGATAACCTGCTTACCCTTATTTATGCGCCTATCTAACTCCCCATCTATTTTTCCGTCGCTAGTGAATAGACTACCTAGATATACGTACTTGTCAACTTGTTCTAATCTCTCATCATTTAGGACAATGTTGCACATTGTTTTCTCACTCTTTCCCTCAAACACCATGATTTTTGTTTTATTTACGTTAATTTTGAGTCCCATGTCCTTCATGCTTGTATGAAGTTTATTCAACATTCTTTGCAAGTCCTCGACTGATTCTGCCATAACAATCTTGTCATCTGCGAAAGCTAACCCACGTACCTTAACTGTTTGGAGATCTACACCTTCTTCGTCGAAGAGTGCAGTTCTTAGACACTTATCCATGAATATGATAAATAGCCACGAGGACATAACGCATCCTTGTTTCACGCCTTGCGTAATATCGAACCAGTCACTCAGTTTCCCGTTTACCCTTACGCTCGCTTTACTACCTGTATATATTGTTTTTATTGCTTGCAGGAGCCCTCCATTTACTCCGTATTCTTTAAGAACTTCCCAAAGTTTACTTCTATTTACCGTGTCAAATGCTTTTTCTAGGTCAATAAATGCACAGAAAACTTTCTTTCCTACTCTCAAGCTTTTTTCTGTGATCTGTCTTAGGCTAAATATCTGATCTGTACATGATCTTCCTGGCATAAATCCACTTTGGACTTCCCATATTTTTTCTTCTGTGATTTCCATTACCCTACGAATAAGTATTTTTGAGTATATTTTACTTACGGTACTTAGTAGGCTGATACCTCTGTAATTACTGCAGTTGTTTTTATCTCCCTTTCTTTTGTATATTGGTACGATAATCGCTTTTTTCCAATCGTCTGGGACTTTCCCCGTCTCGATACATAAATTTATTAATTCGCACAACCTGTGAGGTATGTACTCGCCACCGTATTTGAGCATTTCAGCACTAATACTGTCTATGCCAGCAGCCTTACCGTTTTTTAAGTTCTTAATTATGTCTCGGACCTCAGTGACACAGACTTTTTCAATTGGGTTTTCTAATGCATTATGTTCTATGTCGCAGTTTTGTTGTCCTATATCTTCACCTCCTAATAGTTCTTTAAAAGAGTCTTTTAAAGCGTCTACTATCCCGTCTATATCATATAGCATTTCACCTTTGCTGTTTCTCATGCTAGCAATCTCTGTACTTTTACTTTCCTTCAACTGTTTATATAGTAGTTTCATTATTCCTCCAAAGCCGTTTTGTATTTTGTTCTCTTCTTCTGTTCTGATTTTTTCTTTACTCTCCTTGACTAGTCGTTTCATTTTCCTCTTTTTGTCTTTGTAATCATTTTTGAGTCTATTTCTCTCCTCATCGCTAAGACCTGTCATGTTTAATGTTCTCGTGTGCGCTTTTTTCTTTTCTCGCTGGGCTGCTTGAATTTCATCATTCCACCATGCATCACCAGACTTTCTTCCTACCACTGTCGTACCACACACTTCAATTGCAGTTTTAACAATGGTATCCCGTAATAAAGCCCACGCGCCCTCTATATCTTTATTGCTCGTAAGCGCTTCCCAAGTTGCCCTACCAATGCGTTCGCTTAACTTATTTTGAAACTCTGTTCGCACTTCCGGTTTCTGTAAATTTTCAATCTTTATTCGAGTTTGTTTCATTTTTTCTGTTCTCTTTCTTTTCCATCCCCGGCCTAAGTTTATTTTAGAGATTAAAAGATAATGATCAGTATTGCATTCGGAACCCCTCATGACTCTTGTATCTTTGACTAGTTCTCTTAGTCTTTCATCCGCAATAACGAAGTCAATTACACTGCGGTTATTTCCTTTACACCAAGTGTACGTGTGGATCATTTTATGTCGAAACCAAGTATTGGTAATAAATAGGCCCTTTTCTAAGCATAAGCTAACTAATTTTTCCCCGTTATAATTTTTTCTTGGATCCCCAAATTTACCTAGTACCCTTTCTGTATCTGTATCCTGACGTTGAACGCCGACCCATCCGTTCATATCTCCTAGCAGAATTATTCTTTCACCTTGATCGCAAGTACTTATTGTGTCATTTAAAGTGTCCCAGAAAGCGTCTTTGACTTCTCGCGGCTCACTGTCAACTGGGGCGTAGCACGCTATGATAAATAACCTTCTGATTCCTACCTTCATTCTAGCCCACAACAATCTGGGAGATACAAAATCATGATCTTTGAGATGCTGTCTTGCTTTTTCATTCATAATTAAACCGACCCCTTGACTAGGATTTGATTCACTACCTACTCCTGACCATATTTCAAAACCGCCTTTCAACACCCCATTTTCTATGTTTCTACTTTCGCAACCCTTTTTCTTCGTCTCAGGTACACATAAAATATCTAGTTTCCTTGCATGCATAGTTTCTCGTAGTTCTCTTATTTTAAGGTCATTCACTCCTCTAGCATTCCAGACACCCAGTCTCCATTCATCGCCTGAAACTCGACCTTTACGTTTACCGTGTGTATGCATTTCGTCAATCCAAGTTTCAGTCCATTCCGAGGCTACTTTATTGTTTGTATTATTCATGTTTAGATTGTACACCCAACTATCACCTTTATGCGCGAAATTTGTTTTGCGAGCCGAAATCATGTCCAAGTTAAGTGATTATTCGTCGTACGGTGGATAGTCTATCTGTAACGTCAGTCCCACCAATACTTCTGTTACTGTG
>CAKNYM010050962.1:31319-42971 GCA_932195095.1 Andricus curvator
AATGTCATCTAAAATGTTGAATTTTGAAGCCAAACAGACGAATATTCTACAAAACAGTTGAATTTTTTTACCTAAAAATAAGAATATTTTCCAAAAAAAAAAAAAAAAAGATTATCTCGAGCAAATAGTTATTTTTTCAACAAAATAGTTGAATTTTCAACCAAGAAAGATTTTTCGGTCAAAAAGAAATGTTATCCAAACTGTTGAATTTTCAAGTCAAAAAGACGAATATTCTAAAAAAAAAGGTGGAATTTCTAACCTAATAATAAGAATATTTAACAAACAAAAAAAATGATTATCTTGACCAAATACTTGAATTTTCAACAAAAAAGTTGAATTTCCAATCAAGAAAGATTTTTCAGTGAAAAAGAATGTCATCTAAAATGTTAAATTTTGAAGCCATAAAGACGAATATTTCATAAAACAGTTTAATTTATAACCTAAAAACATAAATGTTCCGCAAAAAAGATAATTTTGAATCAAGTAGTTGAATTTTCAACAAAATAGTTGAATTTTCAAACAAGAAAGATTTTTCAGTGAAAAAGAATGTCATCTAAAATATTGAATTTTGAAGCCAAACAGACGAATATTCTACAAAACAGTTGAGTTTTTGACCTAACAATGAGAATATTTAACAAAAAAAGATTATCTTGAGCAAATAGTTGAATTTTCAACCAAGAAAGATTTTGCAGTCAAAAATAAATGTTATCCAAACTATTGAATTCTTAAGTCAAAAAGACGAATATTCTACAAAACAGTTGAATTTATAACCTAAAAATAAGATAATTTAACAAAAAAGAGCACCTTGGCCAAATAGTTAAATTTTCAACAAAATAGTTGAATTTTTAACCAAGAAAGATTTTTCAGTCAAAAAGAAATATCATCCAACCTGTTGAATTTTGATGTCAAAAAGACGAATATCCTACAAAACAGTTGAATTTCTAACCTAATAATGAGAATATTTAACAAAAAGATCATCTTGACCAAATAGTTGAATTAAAAAAAAAAAACTCAAATAAATTAATATTTTCTTCACAAAAGACCTGGCTGTAGAAGCGTATAATGTTGAAAATTAAAATCCAAGCTACCTCTAATGTGCACGAAACATAATGTTAACGGCCACCTAATTGGCGCTCGGCATGGGATATATCAGATTAGGGTTTGCAGCCACCTGGAATGCAGCATCTGAATTTCAAATCTTATTATCCCCAATACTTATTAAATCAAAATTAATTAATAAAATTGTAAAATAGTTCTTTGTGGAAGAACCTTTTTTTGAATTTCAATCTAAAAAAGCAGAAAAAAATTTCGCAGCCGAAAAACGAATCTGTTAATCCAAACTGGGACTTCCG
This sequence comes from Andricus curvator, assembly GCA_932195095.1. Taxonomy (NCBI): domain Eukaryota; kingdom Metazoa; phylum Arthropoda; class Insecta; order Hymenoptera; family Cynipidae; genus Andricus; species Andricus curvator. Next base: position 32,672 of record CAKNYM010050962.1, read on the forward strand.
AAGCTGTGTAAGGCCGCGTTTCACCAGAAATTGCTGAATAAGCTGCGATAAATAGCCAAGTGCGTTTTGGTGAAGGACCCAGTCGCCACTTTTTGGGTTCTTCCCCCAACCTTGGCCAAAAATTTCTGAAACAGTTTTTGGAATCCTAAAGGCAGAGAGAGGGTCAGTTTCCACTTTTCGGTGCGTTCCGTCATCCTGAAAAGCGACGCGTACGTGGTTAGACGCTTACGCAACTGCGTACACTATTCGACCGATGATTCGCAATCCTTGTCACTTTATTCTTATGGTATTCCAATTAAAATTTCGATCACAGATTTTTCAAGGTCTGTATTATTCTCTCGCGAAGGGAAGAAAAGAGGTCGTTATGAAATGCAGCGAGCAGCTAGCCTTCCAAGTTAAGACCATATGGAACCAAGAATAATTATATTTAAATAAGAGCTATGCCCCCTGCTGATGCAGGACATTCGCAACCTGGTACTTGTCTATTATAAAAGAACGCGCGAACATGGTACTTGTTATGTTTGCGACCGTTAAGATGTTATCGTCTCTTTCTCATGCTTAAGTTCAGTTGGCTACCTTCAAATCTCTGCAAAATGCACCAATTTTTCTTTTTATAAATTTTTTCCTACTTGAATTTTGATATACTTACATCTTACATGTCAAATAATTTTTATTCATAAACTAATCATTCAACTATTCTGTTAAAAATTTAACTACACTCCAGGTTCTATAGAAGCCAGTCTGGTTTTGAATTCCTAGAACTGCTGGTTTCGGAAGGGCCGCAGTGCGCGAGTACTCAATCAAGCATATTGCGCAATATTATGCATTCCAATTATATGGGACTTGGAGTGTATTTGGTTCATTTTTTTGGTTTGAAGATTATTTTTCTGGTTGAACATCTATCATTTTAGTTAAAAATTCAGGTTTGTGGATTGAAAATGCAACTAGTTTGTATAAATGTCATTTTTTGCTTGAAAAATGGCATTTTTTAACGTAAAATTTAACTGATCCATTTTATTGAAACTTTATTATAGAAATGCAATTTTTTAGTTGAAAATTATCTGTTTTTTTAAGATTCAACTACTTAGTCAAAAATTCATCTTATTGGTTGAATTACATTTTTTTGGTTTTAAAAATTTTAATATTTTTTGGTTGAAATATTATTTATTACATTTTTCGTTGAGAATTTAAATTGTTTTTTTTTAATTCGTTGTTGTTGAAGATTCATCAATTTAGTTGAAAACTGATCGTTTTTGGTTGAAATGCAACTAATTTGTTGAATATTCAATTAATTGGTTGAAATTTGAGTATTTTGTATACAAACATTTCTTTTTAATTTAATTTTTTTAACTGGAAATTAACCTATTTCACATCGTCTTTAAAAAAAATTAATCTTCTTGGTTGAAAAATCATCATTTTTCTTAGTTGAATATTATTCTTTTTTTTACTAAATAAACGACCTACTATATTTTCGGCTTTATATTTACCATTTTTGTTGAAGGTGCAACTATTTGATTAAAAATTAATCTCTCTTAGTGGGAATTTGAACTATTTTGTTGAAAATTCTTGTTTCTGGTTGAATTCAATTTTTTTATGAAATTTTTTTCTTTATTGCTTGACAATTATTTTTTTGATGGAAATTAAACTCCTTTTGTGAAAAATCGTCTTTTTGGTTCGAAAATTGATCTCAATTGCAAAAAATTTCATTTTTTTTTGTTTGTTAAAAATGTAACTCTTTGGTTAAAAATCAATTTTTGTTTGGTTGAGCATTTCACTATTATGTTAAAAACTCAACTACTTGATTAATATTTTTTTAAGATAAAAAATTCAATTATTTAGTATAAAATTAATTTATTTCGTTAAAAATTTAACTATTAAAAAATTCATTTCATTAGTTCAATTAATTTTTTTTTATTAAAGATTAATTTTTTTAGTTGAAGGTTCATAATTTTAGTTGAAAACTTTTTAATGAAAATTTAATTATTCCAATTTAAGTTAAAAATTTATCTTTATTGTTGAAAATTCAACTATTTGGTTGAAAATTAACTTTTTTGTTGAAAATTTATATTTTTCGTTGAAAATTAATCTTTTTTTGTCGAGGATTTAAATACCCAATGAAAAATTGATTGTATAGATTGAATTCAAATTTGTTCAGAAAAAATTAAAATCTTTATTGGTATAAATATCAAATATCACATTTTTTGTTGAGAATTCATATTTTTTGTTAAAAATTAAACTACGGTGTTGAAAGTTGAACTGATTGAAAATTTCTGTATTTTGTTTAAACTGTTAATATTAATTTTCTTGGTAACTAATTCACCTTTTTTCGTTGAAAATTCTTTTCTTTGGTTGTAAATTAAACAATTAGGTTAAAATCATTTCAAAAATTCAAAATTTTTTTGAATTTTCATCTTTTCCAGTTAAAAATTTTACTATTTGATTGGAAATTCATCTTTTTAGTTGAAAATTCAACTGTTTGGTTGAAAATTAGCGTATTTTGTTGAGAATTCGTATTTTTTTAAGAAAATTAAACTTCTTGTTTAAAAAATCATTTTTTTGGTTAAAAAGTCATTTTTTTGGACAAAGATTCATCATTTTATTCGAAAATTCATCTTTTTGGTTGAAAATTTAACTATTTTCTTCAAAATACGTTTTTTCATGGTTGAGAATCAATGTTTTAAACTGAAAATGTAACTATTTCTTGTTTAAAAAATCATCTTTTTGATTGACACTTCAACTATTTTGAAAAAAAGTCGCTTCTTAGTTTAAAAATTCAACAATTTAATGAAAAATTACAATATTTGGTTGAAAATTGGCTTCACTTTTGAAAATTGACTTTATTGTTAAAAATTTACTCCTTTGTTGAAAATTTATAGTTTTCGTTTTAAACTCAACTATTTCGGTTAAAAATATAACTATTTTATTGAAAATGCGATTAATTGTTGGTTAAAAATTAACTTTTCAAACTGAAAATGTAATTATTTCATTTTTGGTTGAAAATTGCTTCTTTAAATTGAAAATTGCTATTTTTAATCCAAAATTTATATTTTCTAGTTAAAAATTAAACTATTTGGTTGAAAAATGACTTTATTATTGAAAATTGACTTTATGTTTGAAAACTCTTATTTTTGGTTTTAAACTTAACTATTTTCGTTAAAAATTGAACTATTTTGTTGAAAATGTGATTAATTTTTGGTTAAAAATTAATTATTCAAACTAAAAATGTAACTATTTCATTCTTGGTTGGAAATTAAATTTTCAAGTTAAAAAATGCTATTTTTAATCGAAAACTTATATTTTCTAGTTAAAAATTAAACTATTTGGTTGAAAAATGACTTTATTATTGAAAATTGACTTTTGGTTAAAAATTAATTTTTCAAACTGGAAATGTAATTATTTCATTTTTGGTTGAAAATTGCTTCTTTAAATTGAAAATTGCTATTTTTAATTGAAAATTGCTATTTTCAATTGAAAATTTATATTTTCTAGTTAAAAATTACACTATTGAAAATTCATGTATTCTGTTGAGAATTCATCTTTTTTCGTAGAAAATTGATCTTATTGGTTGAAAATTCATTATTTTTTATTAAAAATTCCACTGTTTTGTAGAAAAGTCGTTTTTAACCTTGAAAAATTAACAATTTCATTGAAAATTACACTATTTAGTTGAAAGTTGACTTTATTGTGGAAAATTCATATTTTTGTTGAGAATACAACAATATTTGTTAAAAAAAATTTAACTGAAAATGTAACTATTCCATTTGTGGTTGAAAATTGCCTTTTTATTTGAAAATTTCTATTCTGAAATGAAAATCCCTATTTTTAATTATGAATTTATATTTTTCAGTTGAAAAATACATTGTTTGGTTAAAAATTCAGCTTTCTCGAATTCTCGTAGATAAGTAGTTTTTTAGCTTGAAATTTAACAAATCCATAGAAAATTACACTATTTTATTGAAAATTGACTTTATTGGCAAAATTTCACATTTTTTTGCAAATTAAACTATATTGTGGAAAATGCGATTCATTTTTGGTTTAAAATTGATTTTTTATTTCAATTATATGTTAATTTGAATAGAAAGACACTGTGGAATTTTAGCTTGAAAATTCAACAATTCTATTGAAGATTACATTATTTGGTGCAAAATTGATTTTATTGTTAAAATTTCACATGCTGGGTCAAAAATCAATTTTTATTTCAAATATATGTTAACTTGAATAGAAATACTTTCAAATTTCAGCATGAAAATTCAAATTATTTGGTGGAAAATTGACTTCATTCTTAAAATTTCATATTTTGGGTTCAAAATTAATTTTTTATTTCAATTATCGAAGCTGAAGTAGGAATTTGTAGGGACAAAAGCTAGCTCAGAATTGTCAAATATGGACCAAATATGAACCAACCCAAAAAAGGTCTAAAGAAGGATTAAAATTTCGACTCGGGATCAGTTCTAAAAATAGATTTATAGTTTCAAATGAATTTGTTCATTTTCTCATAATTGTTAATTGCCTGATTAATGTTCGAAAATATTTTTGAAGGAAAAGTGAATAAATAGTGTCATTGCCGGCAAATTACGAAAAAATGGGATTTGTGACTTTTTTTTTAATAGTCTTAAAACACCATTAACACTAAAAAAAAGTTGTTAATAGTATCAATAGTGGTATGAGCCAAAGCCCTGAAATAATTGTAAAGTTAATTTTTTTAATTAAGTAAAGCGGGCAGATTTTTTTTTTCATGGAAACTGGATGTGATAATTTAAGGGCTCTATCAATCAAATTTTTAATGATTCCTATTTTATTTTGAATAGTGATTTGAGAGAAAACTGTGTTCTACCTGAACAAACTTTTTCCTAAGCCAGTCAGTGATAATATGTCTTTCAATTTTTGTTTCAATTTCAACAGTAAATTGTAATCTTGGGTGTATACTATTAAAAGTATTAAGAAGAATGCTAACATTATTTTTATGGACACTAAGTACTGAATCATCAACATATCTTGCATAAAAACCAATATTAATATCAATTTTTTGGAAAACATCATTCTCTAAATCCTCCATAACAATTTCAGCTGAAATAGGAGACTGAATTTTGGTATTAATTTTAATCAAGTCCGAACGTTTTTGTACGGCAATTTCAACTCTTTCGTAAGGAATATTTGGAAACATAGCTATTACATCAGAAGAGACAAATATGTGATCTAAAGATATTATTACATTGTCAATTAGTTTTAAGAAAGCATGACTATTTTTAATTGATGTTTTTGAGATTTCTATTGATTTTTAAATAATTTGCCTCAATAATTTTTCTAATTTTCTAGTTGGAGAACCTATTGTTGAAATAACTGGTCGTAGAGGGTAGTTAGCTTTGTGAGCTTTAAGAAGGCCATAGGCTAAGGAGAGATTAGTATTCGTACAGTATTATTTATTACCTGACACTGAGAAAAATGTTTGTTTGAATCAACACAATTTTGTTCGAATCAAACAAATTATTTCTTTGATATAGGGTTAAACAAATTTTCGTTTGATTCAAAAAAATTTTTTGTTTGTCCTTATTTACTTGCTTACATTGAATATATATTTTTAAAATTAATTATAGATTTTGTTCAAGTGAAGTAAATCTTTTTCTTATTACACTTAAACTCAAAATTGAGCATTCTTTATCAAACTAATGTATAAGCTCGATAATATGTTTTTTGTTAATAATATAATAATAAGTTCTGTTTGATTAGTAATTGTGCTTCTCATTTCTAAATTAAAAAATCATAAAATAGAATAATTAGAAATGAACCAGAAATAGATATTTTAATTGAACCAATTGGACATACATGTGGTCCTGCTTTTGAGCAGTTTTAAGTATACAGCAATAATTACAATTGATAAAAAAAATTATCGATTTCATAAATCATCTTTATAAAGAAGGAAGTCAGGAATGAAAAAGATTTACTCATCTGCGAAATCTTCAATTATATCCAAGGTATAAGGCTAAAAAATTCAAGCAGTTCCAACACTAGAGATATTGCGTCCATTTTTCAATTAATTTCAAGTTTTCCAGTAAATCGGAACCGTTAGAATCACACAACACCTAAAAAAAGAACAATGCCATAAAGTCAATCAAAGGATAAATCGGATAAATCAATTTAGATTTTAGGTTAGTATCCGCAGGAAAACCTGCCGGCAGAACCTTATAGCACGCCTAGCGGTGTTTTGTAGCACTGCTTTGCATTATATTTTTTCTTTGAATCAAATAAATATTTTTATGAATTCAAACAAAACAAAAAATTTTGAACATATACATTATTTAATAAGAGCCAATTTTTTGTTTAAATCAAACAAATTGTACTAAATAAATTATTTGTTTCAATCGATGAGGCAAATATTTTCCATTTCTTAAAATTAAATAAACCTTTTTTTAATTTAAACAAAAAATTTGTTTCTTTCAATGATATGAATTCAAACAAATTGTGTTGTTTGATTCAAATATTTTTCTGAGTGAAGTATTTATTAGTTATCATTCTGTCTACAATTTTAAAGTTCCTTTTTGAAGCATTTTGTGGGATTATTAGGAATCAAAACCTATCTTCATCATTAAAGATATGTCTGATTTTGTGATCATTAATTCTGGATGCTTTTTTGAGAAAATTTTTGCCTCAATTAAATCCTTATTCAATTCCTTTTCTAACCAAGTTTTTGAATTATCATTGTTTAAAAAATCATTAGATAAACCCATAAACTGTGGTCTAACTTCATCAATTTTATTCTCAGGTATTTTTTGCTTCCTCATAGAGGAAGCTTTGTAATGGTAACACTTTCCAAAAATTTTAAATTCATTTGATTGAACCTTCCTCAATTTAAAAATGTCTGATTGTCCAGATGATTGTGTGTGTGTATGTGTGTGCGGATGTGTGTGTGGATATCACACATTTTTGTGAACACGATAACTTGAAAATATTTGCAGATGAATTGATGAAATTCGGAGGGCTTATTTTCCCGACTAATATCTTGAAACTGACCAAAGGATTTCTAAAAATATTTGTTGCATTTTTTTTGTAGCACTCAATAATATTTTAAAAATCGGTTTTTTATGGTAAAACTTTTTTCATTAACATAATTCAAAGTTGATGCAAGAACAGAAAAGATGTATTGATTCGAGTCAAATCGATTGATTTATAATATTCATAAATTTTATTGAAGAGTAAGGAAGCTATGGTAATACATAATATTTGAAAATACGGTTTTTTATAGTAAAACTTTTTTCTTCAACATAATTCAAAGTTGATGCAGCAATATAAAAGATTCCTTGGTTCGAAACGAATCGATTGACCTATAATATTACTATATTTTATTAAAGCGTAGGGAAGTTATGGTAATTTATATATTTTGAAAATCGGTGTTTTACAGTAAAACTTTTTTCATTAATAGAATTCAAAGTTGATGCAAGAACAGAAAAGATGTGTTGATTCGAGTCGAATCGATTGACCTATAATATTAATACATTTTATTGAAGAGTAAGGAAGCTATGGTAATTTATATATTTTTAAAGTCGTTTTTTATAGTAAAAATTGTCTCATTCTCATAATTTAAAGTTGATGCGAGAATAGAAAAGTTGTGTTGATTCAAGAAGAATCGATTAACCTATAACATTGATCCATTTTATTGAAGAGTAAGGAAGCTATGGTAATGCATAATATTTGAAAACACGGTTCTTTATAGTAAAACTTTTTTCACTAACATAATTCAAAATTGATGCAAGAACGGAAAAGATTCCTTGATTCGAAGCAAATCGATTGATAATATCAATAATAATAATAATATTAATACACTTTATTGAAGATTAAGGAAGTTATGCTCATTTATAATTTTCAAGTCATCTGTTTCAAACAGAAAAACTTTTTTCATCGACATAATTCAAAGTTAACGCATGCATAGAAAAGACTTTTTGATCATAAATTTTCAAATAGAGTAATTCTGACAATTTTTGTAAAGAAATCAGTAAGCTGGGAAAGGGATAGGGTGCGAAAGAACTTTTCCCTTTCCTTCTTCAGCTGAAACAATCATCATTTTAATTACAAAATTTTATTTGTCTGATTTGGCTTTGTGTTAAAAAAATTTTTTGTATTATTTTGTAATTTTGCATTTTTTGTAAATTTCAATTTTTAAATTGATCAAAATGGAGACTTTGCTTTGTGTATTATTCAAAATAATAACTGATGCTTCCTCTATGAGGAAGCAAATACATTTGCTAACGGGAAGCAAAGTGCTCGTGAAATGAGCACCATATAATATTATAAATACAAACAAAGTGGAAACACTCCAGATCGAATTCACAGCTAGTTTAATATTGGATTCAATGTCTTCAATTATTTCAAGTAATTAAATATAGTTTCTTTCCCCAAATTTGTTGCTAAAATCATCACCTAATCTCAAAATGTCAATAACTCTGTGTGACAATAACATTAGAAATATTCAAAATCCAAGGGTCTGGTTGATCATGAAAAATAACTGAGTGAATATTTAAATGCAATTTTTGTACATCTCCTTGCTCTTTAAGAATGTTTAAAAAGCGATCATGTTTTATATTATCCTTAAGGGCATTTTTATTCAGTTTTGTTTTCCTTTCAAAAAATTCCTTGATAGTAAAGGAGGGAACCTGTTGATTTAATTTCTCAATAATTTGTTTTATCTTAACATTCAAAGAATGTATGAATGGCATTCCTTAATAGTAAAATTTGAGAGAGATTTTTTAAATTTTTCAGTATTTATATCAAATTTTTTTTCATTTCTCTTGTTTTTTAAATCAAAGCTAACATTTTTAAAACTCCATGAATTTTGCATTTGATCAAAAAGTGTTGTAAAATTGGCGATCTTAATTTTTTTCTAATTAAGTTAAATTGTTTGATATTTTTCACATGTCCTCCCATAACATCAATACCATTACCCCAATTTCTGTCTATTTCAATAAAATCCATTTTCCTAACAAGAAACAATCAATTTCACAAATTGCTGAAAAACTTTTTTATAATTCTCTCTTATTTTTTAGAAAAAGGTTAACTCCCTGTATTTGTTTCCTTTTGAACTTCCTCTCAGTTAGCCGAAGGTAAATATGAAAAAAAGAGGTAATACGATCTCCCCGGAACTCATTATCTAAAAGCTTCACACAGCCGAGTTTAACCTGGATCTTGACTAAAGACTGAACTAAGGAGGTAGCAGGTCCCCGAAAAGCGATAAGCTAATCTAATCCGAAAAATTAATTCCCGTCTGGTGCGCCAGGTGCCAAGTGAATTAACCGTTCCTTACCGCATCGAGATCCATTCATGTATTCCCGTCATCAAACAACTTATATGAATATATATATATTTATACATGTATATATGTATATAGTCGGAAGGATGAAGGATCCTGTGACCCAGCAGGTCATAATTAAAACAAGCGTGACGAGGCTTAAACGCTTCCGGTTGTCCACTGGGGGACTAGGGGAGCTCTAGCCGGAAACTGAGTAAAAAAACCTGAATGAGATAAACCATAAAGAATAAACGTGAGAGGTGGAAAATTTTCTTGATCTTGTGGTCTATCAAAAATCTCTCTTGGTGAGCCATTCCAAACATGTTTATAAGAAATGAACATACGAAAAACGTTTCCCTTGATTCGATTGCAAGCATCATCAGTTTCATGGAATACCATCAGTTCCGCAAGAAACTCATGTGTTTGGCAAAAAATTTGTGAGAAAACCAAAAAATTGGTAATTTTTTTTGTCCATCCAAGTCCATCTTTTTCTATCTCTTTGTTAATCTAAATTCACGTCTATCTTTTTTCAAAACCCTCTTTTCTATCTCATCTCATCCTATCCTTCATCTATCCACGTCAATATTTTTCTATCTCTTTGTTAATCTAAATTCAGGTCTATCTTCTTCAATATTCTCTTTCTTATCTCATCGTATCATACACCCTTCAAAATGTATCTTTTTCTATTTATTTTTCAATTTAATTTAGGTCTATCTTCTTTCTTCTCCACTTCTGTATCTCATCTTATCGTTCATCTATTCACGTCAATATTTTACCATGTCTCTGTCAATATAAATTCACATTAACCTTTCCAATAAAGTCTTCTCTATCTCACCCTATCCTTTGTCTATCCACGTCAATCTTTTTCTGTCAGTCTAAATTCACGTCTATCCTTTTCAATCCCCTCTTCTCTATCTTAACGGAACCAAACGTTCAAAGTAGATTTAAACTTTCTTAGGGATCGTTCACATATTACGTAACATTAATAAAGGGTGGGGGAGGGTTCGTGTTTAGTTACGGTAT